>CABHPH010130385.1:29039-41658 GCA_902168325.1 Peromyscus nudipes
TTCGTGTCCATGCCTGCCCTTAGGTCATGGGTTGTGGAAAGCATTGGGTTAGCAGGTATCAGAAGCCATGGTTCTTCGTGCCCATGCCTGCCTTTAGGTCTTTGACCTTCATTTTCCAGACCTGTAAAATAGCAGGTTGAACCAAATTCCAGAACTTCAAATTCTGGAACCGTAGATGTTTAATCAGAGGAGGCATTGCTGAAGGGTAGTATAGACCTCCAAGAATATTAGTTACTAAAGTCAGGGCATTAACTTTCCCCAAAGATCTTGCTACTGTGTAGGTCTTTAATATAGCACCGGCCTGGGTAAGGGTTCAAACAGGCTTTCTCCGTGGGGCCAGACAGCACCAAGCCCACGTTTCTTGGTGGGGTGGCAGAGACTGCGGACCCTCACTGAGTCCCATGTTACTGTGAACTGTTACGCTGTCATCACAGCCCAGTGTGGCATGGGTAGTAACGGAAGTGCCCCATGAGCAAATGGCCAGCCAGCGCCATGTGGTCAGAAAGCATCTCATTCACCAGGCCCGCACCTCTACAGAAGTAGCCTGGTTCTGTATCGTTCTGGCTCCGGCTTCCTTCTCTACCTCACCCCAGAGTTGGTTTGCCTTTGCGGTCTAGTAGGATGCAGGAGTGCTGGGAGCTTTGTTTGCATGGCCTCTTGGCGGCTCGTGTCCTTGCTGGTGGGAACTGTTACTGGGTTTTCATTTTCACAGGGCTAGAAATTGGGTAGCTGTCAGCTTCTCCAGGGTCCACTTGTACCCCCCCCCCTCCTTTCCATTTTCAGACTACTTTTAGCAGAGCGTGGCTGTGTAAGTCACTGCAGGCAGAATTCTGTCTCACAGCTGAAAACAAACCAACTATTTTTATGGTGGTAAGCAGAAATAGATATAGGGTGTGGTACATAGCTAGACTTGCTTGAATTCCAGTAATTCAAAGCTTGGCTCTGAGAATTTACATTGTTAAGTCGTAACTGATAAGACCCTATCAGTTGAGCAAATGTGAGCGAGTGTGTGAGTGAGTGAGTGAGTGTGTGTGTGTGTGTGTGTGTGTGTGTAGACATGCAAAAATGTAAGCAACTTTGTAAAAGAAGTGTCATGTGTAATCAGATAATCATGGCACAATGTAATGAGAATTGGTAGAAGGTATAGATTAGGGGCATGGGATATAAATAAAGGAGTAAATCATTGTTCATCACTGTGGAAAACAATTTAATAGGGGGCCAGGAGGTAGCTCAGTCAGCAGGGGCTTGCTTTGTGAGTACAAGGGACCTGAGTTGGAACCTCAGAGCCCATGTTTTAAAAACAACCTGGGTATGGGGCATGTAGCTATAATCCCAGCTCCAGGGAGGTGGAGGCAGGTGGATCCCTGGGATTTCCTAGCCAGCTGTCTAGCCTACTTGGTACCTTACAGGCCAGAGAAAGACAGCCCCCGAGAAATGACAGCTCCTGTTTTCCTTTGGCCTCCACACACATGCACACACAAGGAAATACTTGTAGACGTGCTTGTGATTCTGAGACGGTGGCCCGTTGATCTTCTCTGCCTTATTTGAGCTTCAGATTTCGTGAAAGTCTTCTGTGAGAATCATAGCAGGGTTCTTTAATGCATGCCCCAGTATCTTATGGGACATCACTTTTCTTAGGCACAACCATTCTCCCTGGGTCCCCTGTTATCTTGATTTTTGCAGCTAGAGAGGTGTGTCCCATAGATTAGGAACTCCTGAGTGTCAGAGCTATGAGCAGCTCTCCATGACCCACCAGAGGGTTCTTTAACCTTCTGGGTCAGACATCCATTCCCTCCACCTTACAAACGGAAGAATATGTAATACAGCTACTTTCTCTTATTATATGAAAAGTGGAGAAGACCTTGCAAATCCTGTACTTTTTAAGGTATCACATAACTGTCAGCTGTGTATATGAAGGGTAGTGACTATATGGCATCTACTGAGTTTTGTATGTGCTGCTTAGCACTGCTCAGAAATGCCCTCAGTAGTCTGTTAATTAGACAGCATGGCATGAGCTCTTTGAAATATAAATGACTCCACTTTGTGTTTAGGGCATCCAGCCCTTGGGGGAGCAGAAGTGTCTCACATTGCTGTACAGAAAAACCACATTTAGGATGCTTTCACTTGTCCTAAAACCAAGGACTCTCTTTCATATGGTTTCACAGCCACACGTGGGCTCCTATTAGTTCCCAGATACTTCTAAAAATGAAACCACTGTAACAAGTGGCTGAGACTTTCCAGCATGCTAGACCCTGAGATAGGCCTCCATTTCTGGTAGGCTCCTGGAAGCCCTGTGAGTGGAGGGAACTACAAGTTCAGTGTAATCGATAAAATGCTTATAGTCTCCCAGCCGGGATCTGATCCAGGTGTGAGCAACCTTGACTATTGTGCCTTATACCCTGGCAGTGAGGACTAGTAACTTCCTGTCAAGGGAACTCTGCCCAGGCAAAAAGGCATGTGGGAAAATATCAGGGCCGAACCCTCCCCAAAGGTACATGGGAACCACCTCCCCTGTGCACACATCGCATAGCCTCAGCTTAGGAGTGCTGTGAGCAAGCCAAACACGGAGACTGTGAAAACTCAGGCAGTCTGCTGGATAGAGATAGATGACTGACAGCCTGCCCAATGCTAGAAAAGGGGACGGTGATTTCCATTTCCTGACAAAGCTGCACCAGGGTCGAGGTGAAAGGTGCTTTGTAATGCTAAGGGGAAGTTTCGTTTGGTGGTTCCTCTGTCATCATGGACACATTCCTAAGGTGGTATGATTTCATTAATAAAACTTAGTCAAAACCCTAGGATGTTAGGTTTGAACTAGGAAAACACTGGGAGAGTGTGATTATATTTGCATCTTTGGGATCTAAACTTGGAACCCACAGAGACTGGCTCTAGCTAACCTAAAGGACGTTTGAGCCTATGAAGACTGAAGGACTTCCATTAATTACCTTTGGCCTGGTCCCATGAATTGTGTTCCCATTGAGTTTTGGATGTTTTGTTCTAGGTTTCTGAATCAGTGTCTTACTATGTAGCCCAGACGAGCGTTCATTCACAAGTCCGACACAGAGGAAGCAAGGTGTCTTGCAAGCAGAAATCCAAGATGTCCTTTTGGGAGCTCAAATCAGTGTAGTTAAGCAGCCTTATGCATATTTCAATAAGGAATTAGGGCAGCAGATTGATGCCTCCAATGTAGAATGGAGCACTGTTTTCTCCCCAAAGATACAAGCAAGCAGCTGCCCTGGTATCCACCAGTTAGGATGGGCCCACCATTCTACCGTGAGGCTTCCACTGTTCTCCAGAGAGGCAGCTTACAGGGAAGACAGTGACCCCACAGCTCAGGATAGTGCCAGATCTCCACTCCCGAGACAAACTTGTGTAAACAGAAGTTAATGTGCATCTATGTATCCTCCCAGGATTGACGTTTAGGGGACTTCGGCCAGCACTGCCCCTTTGGGCAAAGTGAGAAAAGCCTACAGGCTTTTGCCTGGTTTTCCAGGACCTGTGGAAAGAAAGATTTCTCAAGGCACCCTGTCATTGTGAATTCCAGAGCAAACAGAACAAATGCATGGAGGTGGTGCTTTCTAGATTTCTGGCTTGGAAATGTGTCTGCATTTGCTCTTAGAGTGAGAAGGTTTCTCTGGAGGTCAGCTATATGTAATCTTTCACCTCCGGCCAGAGGCATTTGGCTTTGAGACCAGGCCTGCCTCTTCTTCCCAAATTAAAGTCTCAGGTTGTCAGAGTCACTGGAGATGGACTGGCAGGTCTGCGCATGCTTGTCAGACTCTAACTTAATCCAAGTTAGAGCAGAACATTTTGTGACTCCTACCAGTGACAACAAGCGCTGACCCGGACAGCTGCTCTCTAAGTGTGGTCCCTGGAACACTGGCCTCGCCCTGGAACTTACTGGAAATGCATCCTTGGGCTCAGACCTACAGAATCAGAGCCTCTGCAGGTAGAGCCTGGAGCCAGTAGTCTTTGAGCCTTGTAAGGAGTTTGGACCCACTCTGTGGAGTTCTAGGACCAGAGCGCTGCAGCCCCAGAGATGAGAGCAAAAGCCACTTATTTATACGCTAAGTCCTGAGCCCTTTCTACCCAGAGAGCACTGAGCTTGAGTAAAGATGGGGGTGTGCCTAGAAGAGATGCAGATGCCGAGTCTGGGCAGAAGCTGCCATCGATGGCAGAATTAGAGGTGGGGCGGCGGAAGGGTGCTGACCAGAGAGGCAGTGTCACATGGATACACAGTCTTCTCTGTAGCTGCACTGTCCTGGAAGCTCCTTGTGAACCAGTGCTTATTTCAAAGTGAAAGGGAACAGTGGTATCTGAGAGTCTCCCAAGTGCTGGCCTGTCTTCTTGGTAGCTGAGCTGATGGAGAAAAATTAATCTCCTCAAGTAACAGTTGTACCCATCCATAAGGACCTCAAAACTTCGTTGAAAAGGTCTTTCTAGAAACACGAAGTCTACGTTGTTGCGATCCGTATGGAATGCTGAACCCGTGTGGACACTGTCTTCTACCCCGGGGCGGACGGCCTCGTTCTTGAACATGCTTTCTAGAGACATGCTTTCTAGAGAGCACCATGCTCTGGGGTGCCCTTCCCAAGGAGATGCCTCAGTAGGCTGGACCGAGGCATGAAGGAGAAGCTCCAGTTCTTAGCAGGAGTGTGCAGGTCCTCCCCTGCTGGGTGTTCACAGGCCTGCTTCTGTTCGCTCGCTCGCTCGCTCGCTCGAGGTCTCCCAACCCTCTAAAGCATCTTTAAGTGCCCAGCTGGAGGCAGAGGGAGACTGTGCACGCCTCAAGACAGTTGGCAGCAAAGCAGACCCTTTAAAGGAATGTTGTTCTCTGTATTAGCGGAGGAAGAGAGTTTAGCCAGATCTCTGGCCACTTATCAAGCGCAGTAGCTCTACAGAACAGAGTCAGAAAGCCCGGCTCGACCCCTGGGGAAGGAGCTGCAAGCTAACGCCAAGATTAGCCCCACTCACATCGCCAGTATGAAGATCACAAAGTCCTTCTAGAGACACGGCACTCGTGGCTACTGAGAGGGAGTTGGAGGTCTGCGAGCAGCTGACGGAGAAGAGCTGAGGAGCACACCTCACCTTCTCTTTAACGAGAACCCTGAGCTGAATGGCCATTTTCAGATCTACAGAAACATCTGTGTGTAGTGTTCTAGGGTAGCTATCCCAACTCAAACACTTTAATGTGAAGTTGTGTGAGGAAAAAAAAAATTCCCACTTAGTCAATGGAGATAGATAAAAGATTGCTGTAAATTTCTGGGGCAGGTGGCAAGCTGGTTTACGGAACACAAGGCGATGAGAACCTCTGGCTTACGGAAAGTAACATGAATTAATAATCATTTAATTGGCTCCTCCATTATGTTGCTGGTTTGGGAGATGGAAGTTTAGATGGAGGGGCTGTCAGTGGTACTTCCAGCTACGAGTCTGATATTGAGAAGTGGGGGCGGTGACGGCCTCTGGACTCTGGATCTACAAGTGAAAATGTCAGGCAGTATCCTGAGCCCTTGGTGGGCTCTCCCCAGGACCCCACAAAGGAAGAAGCTCAACGCATTGGTAAATATCACCTTCAAGTGACATAGTACCAAGAGGGATATCGGAGAAGGAACTTCCAAGTCACACGGACAGCTCAGTCCCTACTCAGGATCTAGGTAGTAGTAACTCTGGCCAAAGGGAAGCTGGCCCACAGCATAGTGTCCACCATGCCAGCAGCCCCACTGGGAAGATGAAATTTGCATGGGAACACAGAAATGAATTCTGCCAGAGCTTTAGTCTCCTTTGATTGCAAATGGATATCCTGTCTGATGTTTTGAGGAAGCAAGCCAGAGACTGGGACCTTAAGGTTCCTCTTGCTGTCTTCATGTTTCTCCCAAGGAAGCAAACTCTTGCCTTACTTGGCCTCAGCGTCATACAGCTCATGGCACTAGAAGAAAAAGAGACACGTGTTGTGTGGAGTCCTCTGTCCAATGGGGCTATACCTACAACTGTCTTTTCTTTTACATTTCAGGGACTCGGGTTCAGCATTTGTAAGTGGAGATTGAGATTGGGGAAGAATTTGTTCTAGGAAGAATCTTTTCCCCATGAGTTAGAGAGTGACATTTAGATGCTGTGTTCCCACACACTCCACACATCAGAAGCCTGCCAGTGGTCCCTGTTCTTAACAACAGATGCGTTTAAACATCATAAAACTTTTTATAGAAAACTACAAGCCAGTGCTGAGCATGGTGGTGGCGCACGCCTTTAATCCCAGCACTCAGGAGGCAGAGGCAGGCCTATCTCTGTGAGTTCAAGGCCAGCCTGGTCTACATAGAGAAACCCTGTCTCCAAAAAGTGGGGGAGGGGAAGAAAACTACAAGCAAACTTTGGTGAATTCAAATGAGCTTTCTTCCTCCTCTGTTCCTTCTGATGAGTGGAAGAACTACTACTTATTATTAATAGTTAATAAAACTTACTGATAATTATTTTTAGAAGTTCAATACTTGCCAGACAAATGTGATAAGGTCAAAGTGTATATAAAGGTTGCTGTCTCCATTCATACCTGGTTTCCCCCACTGAAGAAATCATGCACGATGACCATGTTTCCCCTTTGAATGTAGAGGAATCTCATGCTCTCAGACAGAGAAGCAGGAGTCAGGCCACCTCCTTTCGGGATTTGTCCTTGTCAGTTTTAGCGGCCCACCCACCACGATTTAGGAGGCTATGACAGGAAGCTGAACTCTAGGAACTTCTGAAGCTGTAACAGCGACATGCTGGTCTTTGCGGGGTTCGCGGGGTGGGCCGACCCTGACTCCCAGCTACTGAGTCTATACGGGTCCTGTTGGAGTTAGTAGGGATTCTCCCCAGCTTTTCACGGTCACAGCACCCCACCTGCCTTGTTTTAGATAGTGTGCCGCGCACCATGCCTGCCTCCCCTTGACTCTTTACCACATTCTGGTCCCTTGGCATTGCCGGAAGCCCAGCTTGTTGCCTGTGGAGGATTCATTGAGATTTAACAGATTTTCATATGACATAACTGCCAAAAAGGAAAAAAAAATTACCCCCTGATGTTTGCACAGCATGGATCCAAATACCCACTTTTCATCTTTTCATGGACAGCTGAATTTAAATGCTGAGCCATTTAATTATAATATTTAAAATAATGTAGCTACACAATAAACTTAGAAAATTAATCACAATGCTGTTACCTAAATATGATAATCACTTTCTTCTATTTTTTTGCCCCCTCTGGTGCTTATGGTTTACCTAGAACAGAGTATAATGCACCTGTCATCTCTTCTGATTTGTACTTCTGATTTTTCATAGCAGTCGTTCTAATGTCTGTAACACACAGAGGAATGGCTATACAGCCACTTACTGTATCATGCCCTGTTATACAATGCCGAGTTTTGGCTTGTTTCCTCCACCCCAGCGCAAGGATTGGGACTTGAACTCAGTGTCTGTACACACTTGGCAAGCACTCTGCCCCAAGCTCATCCCCCTCTCCCCCCTCTGCTTGCATTTTGACAGGGTCTCACTAAGTTGCCCAGGCTGGCCTGAACCCTCCGAAGTCCTTCTGTGTCAGCCTCTCAAGGAGCTGTGCCTCCACCCCTGGCTAGATGGTTTCCACTTCGTTTAATCATTATTACAGAAACGACGTCAGGTAGTCTCTGGTGTCGCTGCCAGTTTACTACAAAGATTCCACACGCGGATTATTCAAGTCATGTTTCTGTGGTCCATCTATTTCCTTTTTACCGTCATGATACCAGAGAAGACTTAGAATGACCAGTAATTGATTTTTTAAGTGGCGTTTTCTATATTGTACCACCCTCTTCTAGAGTTTATGCTAAAGTTTAGAGACATCTTCAAAGCAGAGAACCACAATTACTCTTTCTTGGTGTTCATACGGCCTTATCTCCTCATGCTGGTGATGTGTGCCAACGACAGGGGTGAGGTAGAAATTGATTTTGAAACTGTGGCCCTTTTGAAGTTGTTCAGAGAAAAGCCCAAGAAAATCTCTGAGTCTGTGTGGCTTGTGGTAGACCATTCCCTAGCATGTTGATGGAGAACAGTTGGCTCATGTGCAGAAATTAGACAGAGGATCCTAACTTGGACTAGGGATTGCTAGAGATTGGATTGGATGTCTGAGGTCAATTGAAGGAGGTAGTGTCGGATCTACTGGACCTCACTCTGAGGAGCAATCTCCCCACACCTCCCAGGGAAATGCTAGAGACTGAGGACATGTCTGTGTCTGTCTGTCTGTCTGTCTGTCTCTTTCTCTCTCTCTCTCTCAATAAAGGACTTGGTAAGCTGCAAGGGTCTAATGCCCATGTTTGGGCAGACTTTATTTAGTAACAGTGTTAGTTGTCCTGGGTAGACAGGAGGTGAACCTGGAAGTTTGTGTACCTGTGGGTGTGGTATTTCATACACAGCCAGGCTGTCGTGTTCCTGGAAGAAGGAGGAATGAGGGAGCCAGTGTGCTGATTTGACTTGATTTTTTAAAACACTTTGTGACCACTCCTTAGCTCAAGGTGACAGAAGAAGCTTTAGAATCCAAGAGCAGTTGGGAGTTGGCGGCAAGGGAGAACAGCAGCAAAGATCCCCCTCGCCATGCAAAGGGAAAGAAAGGTAGCCACAGATACCAGCGCTCTCACCCCTGCACCTCACCCCACTCCTGTGTTCAAGTTGAAGGGAGAGGATGGGCTCGTTGTCTTCAGGGAAGCGGAGGCTGCCCTCGCGCTTGCTTTTCAGCTCAGAGAGACTGAGACGGGTTGGGTGGTCTCGGCCTCTTTGCCCATTCGTTCACACTACGGAGCAGCCAATCGCCTCTTCTCGTAGTGGGGTGGCAGGTGATGGAGGACTTCAGTAGGCAGTGCCATTGTCCCATAGCCATCACAGGACTGGGCAGGGATGGGCACCAGGAGTAGAACCTGTATCGTGTTGCCTCCGCTGGAAGGAGGTGCAGGTGGCTCTCCCCTTCTCAGTTGTAAGTTCTGAGCCTAACCTAATGCCTGTCGCTTAGGGATGGACATAAGGGAACAAAGAGGATGACTAGGAACAACTAAGCTTTAGGAATAGTTCTAGTAATTCTTTGAGAGTTTCACACAATGTATTTGGGTAATATTCACCCTCAGTTCCTTCCCTTAGCTGCTCTTAGATCCAGCTCCACCTCCCATCCCTGCCAACTTCATGTCCTGTGTTATTTATCATCATCGTCGTCATTATAGCCATTTGACTCCAATTTGTGCTGTCTGTGGACTTTGGGGTATGAGGCCAAAGCAAAACAGTATCTTATGATGGGACCACTGCACCCATGAACAGACAGCGACTATGGTTGCCTCTACACCTGCTCAAGATCAAGCCAGTCAACATTCTAGCATGGAAAGTGGGGGGGGAGCTCATGGGCTCCCATCCCGAACTGAGAAGCTAGGGGCTCTCAGTCCTCTCTAAGGGTATGGGGGGGGCACCACACTCCAATGGATGGACAGCAGGTAAGCTTGTGAAGAGTATCATTGGTGGCTTCCACTCACCATGTGTACACTTGCAGAACAGTGTGTGGGAGATGAGGGCCCCGCTCATGGCAGAAGGAGCACTCGAGCTGTGGATGTGTTCATGCGGGGGCTGTAACACTCATGGCAGAAGGAGCACTCGAGCTGTGGGTGTGTTCATGCGGGGGCTGTAACACTCCAGAGTCAGAGCCCTGAGAAATAGGGTTGTGTGATCACTTCTGCTGGGGGCCAGGAGATGGGAAATGGGCCATGGGGGAACCGGTCTCAAATGTTACAGCACCTAGTTAATCAGCAGCCAGTCCATCACATTAAATATCCAGCCGTCATGTATTACCTTTCAAGTGAAAATGAATAACTCCCATTAAGAGCAAAATGGGTTTGAAGTCGATCCGAGACAGATTAAAATACTGTTATGAATCTGTGCTGAGAGGAGGAGGGGTCTGTGTGTAATATGCCTGCCTTTGGACTTTTTAAATAATAGATGCCCTGCAAACTTAAGGAGACCAGGTTACCAAGATACCAGGGTTAAAGATCACAAAATATACATTCTGGGAAGAGCATCAACTTCCTGGAATATTTCTTGTATTTGGCAATTCAAAAAAAATTTTATGGCCTTAAGATTTCAATGAATAAAATTTATTTTTTTAGAATAATTTATTATTGAAGTACACAGTTCAGGGGGTAAAGGTACTTGCCACCAAGCCTCACAACCCGAGTTCAAAATCCAGATCCCACATGTTGGAAGGTGAGAACCAACTCCAGCCCTCTGATCTTCACATACCTGTGTGTGTGAGTGCAAGCAAATGTCACAAACATACACGCACAATAAGTAAAGAAAATTTAATATAATAAAAAAAATTGTAAGAAAGTGCACATCTAAAATAACAGTACCTTGAGGTCCATAACAGAAGCAATTTCAAAGTCAAATATAAGTGAAAATACATGTCAGATAACAGAGTGAGACAGAAATCTGATTTACTGTGGAGTAAAACGGGCTTTCTAAAACAGTGGCTTAATGCTGAGTCCTATCATTTGTAATAGCAGTGATGATTTTTTCAGTTTTTTTATATAAAATTATTTCAAAGAGCTTGCAAATGAAAAACAGCAGCAGCTACTCAAACAAGGTCTTGCCCAGCCCTGGTCCATACATGCCTGTGGACATCACACAGTTAGATCAGCCATTCTGAGCTTGTGGATGTCACACGGTTAGAACAGCCATTCCAAGGCTACGGACGTCACACAGTTAGATCAGCCATTCCGAGGCTGTGGATGTCACACAGTTAGATCAGCCATTCCGAGCTTCACTTCATGCTTCCACTGTTCATTACATTTTATGCACTCAGCCACTACAAAAGCCCGAAAAATCCGTAACAGAAATAAAAAGACAGCTAGCTTTATATCCTCCACCACAATCCATGTCCTTTACCTGCATTCTGTTCTTCATTATCTAGTATTTACCTTTCTTCCTCTCCTTCCCACGTCACACTGGTTAACATACGTTCAGATACGCATTCCAGGCTAGGATCTGCATATGAGAGGAGGTATAGTTTTGTTTTTGTTTCTTCTTGAGATGGGGTTACTTTGCTTAATATTAAACATTCTAAATCTGTCCATTTTGTTGTGAATTTTGTGTTAATTTTCCTTTAGAGCTGATAGCGTTCTACTTTATGTATGTACCATATTTTCATTATCCATTTACCTGTTGGTGGACAGTTTGGTTGGTCCCATTTCTTTGCTATAGTGAAGAGAGCAGCGATAAACACAGGGTGCAGATGTCTCGGTGGTCAGGTATGGAGTTCTCTGGGTGTATGCCCAGGAGCAGCTAGATGGGGCATGCAGTAGTTCTGTTTTTAATTATTTGAGAAACCTCAAATTGATTTCCATAATGACTGTTAATTTATAACCCCCCACCACTGGTGAATAAGGATTCCCATTTTCTGTTTTGTTTTGAGTTTGCTTTGGGTTTTGTTTTGTTTTGTTTTTTTCCTTGTTGCTTTAAGCAACATTCTGAAAAAGTGGAATTTCACATCCAAAATAAATGAAAACGCCAGTCCTTAGTTGGCAGGGAGAATTGGGATGAGCAAACCAATCATGTAGGAATCTCTGTCTATTCTAGAGGAACCCTTCTTCTCCCCCATTCAACCTTCAGCCCAATACGTCCTTACCGAGCTCTCCTAGGTCCCTCTCTCCGCTTCCTGCAAATCCTTCTGCCAGCCCATCTGTCCCTACTGTGTGGTGTTCAAACCTCATGTGCCGCTCTGCACGGATTGTTTGGGGGATCTTGTTTTGGGGCTTTTAGCAGTACAGGCAAGGACAGTATGAAGAATGGTGTGTAAGCAGGAAGGGCGCGTCCCTCTTTCCAGCCACTCTGAAGGCCTTGAACACCCGCCCGCAGCACTGTTTCAGTTATAACTCGGGTCCGCACCCTGTCTAGCTCCTCCACTCCTCAGTTATTGCTTCCCCAAAAGCAAACTGCTGAACCCAGATCTAAGTTTTAACATGTTAATATGCAGATGTCCACTAAGCCTGTGACGCTGTTGTGATTCCAAGAGGTGGGACAGTAAAGCTGGGAGCACACAGTTGTTCAGGTCTTTGAAGTGGTGTGTGCTGTGGGGTGTCTTTCTGTATGCTGTGAATATGCGTGGCTCTCATTGGCTAAGAAATAAAGCTGCATAGGCCTATGGCAGGGCAGGATGGAGCCAGGCGGAAAAATCAAAAGGCATAATGAGAGAAGGGCGGAGTCAGAGAGACCTGAACCCACCGCCCCAAAGGAACAACAAGATGTCAGCAGACCGGTAACCCCACAGCCACATGGCAACATATAGATTTATAGGAATGGGTTAATTTTTTTTAAGATTTATTTATTTGTTTATTATGTATATAGAAGAGGGTGCCAGATCTCATTACAGATGGTTGTGAGCCACCATGTGGTTGCTGGGAATTGAACTTAGAAGCTCTGGAAGAGCAGTTGGTTCTCTTAACCTCTGAGCCATCTCTCCAGCTCAGAAATTGGTTAAATTAAGATGGAAGAGCTAGCTAGCAAGAAGCTGAAGCCATAAGCCATACAGTTGGTAATTAATATAAGCCTCTGTGTAATTATTTAGTAAGTGGCTGTGGGACTGCAGGTGAGAGAT
>CABHPH010130386.1:0-16266 GCA_902168325.1 Peromyscus nudipes
GTGTGTGTGTGTGTGTGTGTGTGTGTGTGTGTGTGTGTGCGCTTGCATTTGTCTTAATGCATGACTAGAAATTCAATTTGGGGGCCTGGAGAGTGGCTCAGGAAATAATAGTGATTGCCACCAAGCCATATGCTCCATCCCTTGAACCTACGTGTTGTAAGAAATGAATCATTCCTGCAAGTTATCTCCCACAGTTATCTTCTGATCTCCACAGTGTGCAGTAGCATATGTGTGTTCCCCTTGCCCATTAATAATAACTCCCCATTCTTCTCTCTGCCAAGCCCCTGATAGCCACCGTCCTGTCTCATTGAATTGGACTGTTGTAGCTATCCTGTGTTAGTGAAATCATGTAGTGTTTTTCTTGTTTTTGTAAGTCACTTATTAAGATTGTTATAGTGTCCTCAGTGCTCATCCCTGTTTTGGAATGTCCATCTCTCAAAGGCTGGGTAGCATTCCATTGTCTGTAGCCCTCATTCAGTTACCCACCCTCTGTCCATGGACACTTGGCTGTTTCTACTTTTTGGCTACTGCTACCAGTATGCACACACACATACATCTTCGAGATCTTGCTTTCTAATAGTTTTTTAACTTATGCATATAGATGTTTTGCAATTTTATTTTCAAAATATCACAGAGAATTACCCAGGTGATAACTGATAGTACATGTTGGGCCCATCTTAGATGACATTTATCCTGACACTAAATACTTGCTTCCTGGCCACAATTTCCCCTCCCTCTTCGCCTCCCAGTCCCTTCCTCAACCCCAATTCTGTCCCCACCCTCCAATCCACTCCTCCTCCATTTCTATTTAGGAAGGACAGGTCTCTTTATGAGTATCAACTAAACATGGTATATAAAGTTGCAGTAAGACTAAACACCTCCCTAAGTATTAAGGCTGGGCAAGGTGACCAAGTATGAGGGGTAGGTTCCTAAAAGCCAGTAAAAGAGTTGGAGACAGCCCCTGTTCCCACTGTTATGAGTTCCACAAGAGGACCAAGCTACACAACTGTAGCATATATGCAGAGTGAGGTCAGTCCCATGCAGGCTCCCTGGTTGTCGGTCCATTCTCTGTAAGCCCCCATGAACCCAGGATAGTTGATTCTGTGAGTTTTCTTGTGATGTCCTTGACCCCTCTGGCTCCTACAATCCTTTCTTTCCCTTTTCTGCAGGGTTCCCTGAACTCCACCTAACGTTTGGCTGTGAGTCTGCATCTGCATGTGTATTTCCATCAGTTGCTGGATGAAGCCTCTCTGATGACAATTGGCACCAATTGGGTCACAGGAGATAGTCAGTTCAGACTATGTATCCGCTATTGTTAGGAGTCTTAGCTGGGGTCATTCTTGTAGATTCCTGGGAGATTCCCTTGTGCCAGTCTTTTACCTAACCCCAAAATACGCCCCCCTTTCCATTAGTCTCTTCCCCCCCAACATGATCACTCATGTTCCCATTTCCACGTGCCCACAGTCTACTCATGAAATCTGTATATACATTTCTACTCTGGTTTAAGATATTATGTTTATGTAACTCTTTTAAATTGTAATAAATAATTAAAAATACAGATTAATAATTAGTCTTTTACAATAGTCAAACTTATAGTCATGTTAGTTAAGTTTTCTAGGTATACATAGATATAATTCAATTAGGTAGGTAATTTTTAAACACTTCAAAGACCTACAGAATATGGCATTTAAAATGTTTTAAACTAAGACTTTCTGGACAGTGAGACATATACTTTTGGTAGTACCAATCTACTTCAGAGAGGAGGATGGGCATTGAAGACACTCCACATGGAGTTTATCTTCTTCTTGGCGGAACTGGCCATTTGGGCAAGAAACTGTTCTTGCCTGGACTGCTTGACAAAATGTTGTATAAACTGGACATGCAGAACCCATCGGAAAATGACCACTGAATTTGCCAAAATGGGGTGAAATGGTTCTTTAGATCCCTGCTTCACAGAGGAGACTGCCAAATATTCTACAGGACACAGGGAGAAGTGACTAAAAAACTCTAGGCCAATTGGTTGAAGATGGATACCTCAACGTTACAAAGGAACTTTGGATGACTGTCCAGGCAGGCAGCTGTCTCTGTCATTTCTAGAATTTTGGAATTTACTTACAATGCATTTCCTGTTTGCTTAGGTAATATTATATCCTTCTGAGGTCTTTGATGTAGTTGAAGACTAGATAGATATATTATAATTTTCCTTAGTTATGATAAAAGATAAATTAGATATGAAACTTTAGACTCACAATATAGGATATAATATTTTCTTTAATTTTGCAAAATATAAATAGACTAGATATTGTAACTATAATTCTTACTTGATAACTGTTCTATTATATGTAGTTTTACTATGTTAAAGTTAAAACTTTCCTTTTTGATTAGATAGAAAAGGGGAAGTGCTATGGGATGTCTTTCTGTACGTTGTGAATATGTGTTTCTCTGATTGGTTGATAAATAAAGCTGCATTGGCCTATGGCAGGGCAGAATGGAGCCAGGTGGGAAAATCCAAGAGAGACAGTGGGAGGAGACAGGAGAGGAAGGACATGCTGCTAGCCACCGGCAGGAGAAGCAAGTTGTAAAAATACCAGTAAGCCACAGCCACGTGGCAACTTATAGATTAATAGAAATGAGTTAATTTAAAATATAAGAGCTAGCTAGCAAGAAGCTTGAGCCATAGGCCATGGCCATACAGTTTGTAATTAATATAAGCCTCTGTGTGTTTATTTGGGTCTGAGCATCTGCGGGACTGGGTGGGATACAGGAAAACTTCCAGCTACATTACACCAAGATATTTTATATTATTTGAGGTTATTGTAAAGGGTGTTGATTCTCTGATTTCTTTTTCAGCCTGTTTATTGTTTGTATATAGGGGGGTTACTGATTTTTTTTTTTAGCTAATCATGTATCCAGCCACTTGACTAAAGGTGTTTATCATCTGCAGAAGTTCCCTGGTAGAGTTTTTTGGGGTCGATTATGTATACTATCATGTAATCTTTGAATAATGATACTTCTTTTCCTTTGGTATCCCTTCGATTTCTTTCAGTTGTTTTATTGCTCTAGCTAGAACTTCAAATTCTATATTGAATAGGTATGTGATTTTAGTGTAATCGCTTTGAGTTTCTCTCCATTTAATTTTATGTTGGCAATTGCCTTACTGTATATTGCTTTTATTATGTTTATGTATGTCCCTTATATCCCTGATGTCTCCAAGACTTTTGTTGTGGAGGGGTGTTGGATTTTGTCAAAGGCTTTTTCAGCATTTAATGAGATGATCATGTAATTTCTTTCTTTCAGTTTGTTTATGTGGTGGATGACATTGACAGATTTTCATATGTTGAACTATCCCTGCATCTCTGGGATGAAACCTACTTGGTCACGGTGGATTATCTTTTTGATGTGTTCTTGGATGTGGTTTGCCAGTATTTTATTGAGTATTTTTGCATCAATGTTCATGAGTGAAATTGGTCTGTAATTCTCTTTCTTTGTTGAGTCTTTGTGTGGTTTGGGTATCAGGATGACTGTGGCCTCATAGAAAGAACTTGGCAATATTTCTTCTGTTTCTATTTTGTGGAATAATTTGAAGAGTATTGGTATTAGCTCTTCTTTGAAAGTCTGGTAGAATTCTGTGTTAAAACTGTATGGCCCTGGGCTTTTTTGGTTGGGAGACTTTTAATGACTGTTTCTATTTCCTCAGGGGTTATTTGTCTATTTAAACTGTTTATTTAATCTTTTTAAAAAAAGATTTATTTATTCATGTATTTTATGTGTACACCAGAATAAGAAATTTGATCCCATTACAGATGGTTGTGAGCCACCATGTGGTTGCTGGGAATTGAACTCAGGACCTCTGGAAGAGCAGTCAATGCTCTTAACCACTGAGTCATCTCTCCAGCCCCCTGTTTATTTAATCTTGATTTAACTTTGGTATCTATCAAGAAATTTCTCCATTTATTTTAGATTTTCCAGTTTTGTGGAGTACAGGTTTTTGAAGCATGACCTAAAGATTCTCTGGATTTCCTTGGAGTCTGCTGTTATGTCCTTCTTTTTGTTTCTGAGTTTGTTGATTTGGATATTTTCTCTCTGCCTTTTAGTTAGTTTGGATAAGGGTTTATCTATTTTCTTGAAGAACCAACTCTTTGTTTCATTGATTCTTGTATTGTTCTCTTTCTATTTTATTGATTTCAGCCCTCAGTTGATTATTTCCTGCCGTCTACTCCTCTTAGGTGTGTCTGCTTTTTTTTTTATTGTTGTTGTTCTAGAGCTTTCAGGTGTGCTGTTGAGTTGCTAGTGTGAGCTCTCTCTCCAAATTCTTCATGAAGGCCCTCAGGGCTATGCCGTTTTCTCTTAGCACTGCTCTTCTTGTGTCCCATACGTTTGGGTGTGCTGTGCATTCACTCTCATTGAATTCTAGGACTCTTTAACTTCTTTATTTCTTCCTTGACCCAGTGGTAACTCAGGAGAGAGTTTTTCGGTTTCCATGAATTTACAGACTTTCTGCTGTTCCTGTTGTTGTTGAAATCCATCTTAATCCATGGTGGTCTGATAAGATGCAGGGGGTTATTTCAATTTTTTCATATCTGTTAAGTTTTGCTTTGTTGCTGAGTATGTGGTCAATTTTGGAGAAGGTTCTCATGCAGTGCTGAGAAGAAGGTATATTATTTTGTGTTTGGGTGAAATGTTCTGTAGGTATCTAGTAGGTCCATTTGAGTCCTAACGTCTGTTAGTTCTGTTATTTCTCTATTTAGTTTCTGTCTGGATGACCTATTCATTGGTGAGAGTGAAGTGTTAAACTATTATTGTGTGGGGTTCTATGTATGATTTAAGCTTTAGTAATGTTTCTTTTACAAATGTGGGTGCCCTTATATTTGGGGCATAGATTTTTCAGAATTGAGACATTGTCTTGATGTATTTTTTCTTTGATGAATATGAAATGTTCTTTTCCATCTCTTTTGATTAATTTTGGTTAGAAGTCTATTTTGTAAGATAATAAGATAGCTACACCAGCTTGATTCTTAGGTCTATTTGATTGGAAAATCTTTTTCTAACCCTTTACTCTGAGATACATTGTGTATCTTTGGTGTTGAGGTGTGTTTCTTGTATGCAGCAGAATGATGAATCCTGTTTGTGTATCCATTCAATTAGCCTGTGTCTTTTTATTGGGGAATTGAGTCCATTGATATTTAGGGATATTAGTGACCACTGATTGTTAATTCCTGTTTTGTTGTTGGTGGTGGTTATGTGTGTTTGTGTGTGTGTGTGTGTGTGTGTTTCCCTTCTTTGGGTTTTGCTGGTATGAGATTAACTATTGCCTGTGTTTTTGTGGGTGTAGTTAACTTCCTGGGGTTGGAGTTTTCCTTCTAGCACCTTCTGTAGAGCTGGGTTTGTGGATAGATAATAGTTTGATTTGACTTTGTCATAACATATCTTTTTTTCTCCATCTATAGTGATTGACAGTTTTGCTGGGTATAGTAGTCTGGGCTGGCATCCATGATCTCTTAGAGTCTGCAAGACGTCACTACATTCCTTTCTGGATTTTAGGGTCTCCACTGAGAAGCTGAGTGTGATTCTAATAGGTCTACCTTATTATATGTTATATATGTTACTTGGCCTTTTTTCCTTGCTGCTTTTAATATTCTTTTTTTTTGTTCTGTGTTTTTAGTGTTTTGATTATTATGTGGTGAGGGGATTTTCTTTTCCGATCCAATCTATTTGTTGTTCTGTAGGCTTCTTGCACCTTTATAGGCATGTCCTTCTTTTAGGTTGGGAAAATTTTCTTCTATGAGTTTGTTAAATATATTCTCTGGGTTTTTGAGCTGTGCTTCTTCTTCTATTCCTATTATTCTTATGTTTGGTCTTTTCATAATGTTCCAGATTTCCTGGGTTTTTTTGTTAGGAATTTTTCTTGTACTTCTTGGTGAGGCCCCATACTGTTATCAGAAATAGCAATAAAATCAATGTATTTGCCACTGTTAACCTAAGTCTAGTAATGGATAAAGGCAGCTTTCTTTCTAAGAGGGAATTGGAGGGGAAATCAAATTAATTTGGACTAATTAATGCTGACAACTGACTAGGAATAATGAAATTTTTAAATTTTTTATTAATTAAAATTTTTAATTTTAATAATGGAATAAATTTACTTTTTTTCTAAAAATTATCTTGTAGTAAAATTGACTTTTTGGATACATAACAAACACATGTAGATCAAGGTAACCTCCACCATTATCAAGATTAGAGCAACTCTATCACAATCCCTCTTCTATCTCTATTCTCCTTTTGCCTCTTTGAGAATTTCATACAGTATGTGACATCTCTGATTAGACACTTAAGGGTGACTAATGGCTTCACTAGGAACCACTTTGAGCAGGGTCATCCTAAAGTGCAAACCAATATCATTATTATGGTAGGCAGCCATGAACATAATGTGTTCCACTGGTCTCAGGACACCAGCCTCTAAATTCATATGGATCTCCATCTTCTGTTGGGAAAGGGTGTTGGCTAAATTATAAGGTTAGTGGTTGAGGATTATAATCAGGTTTAGCTCCTGGACTGCAAGACATGGTAAAAGCAAGTGAAGTCACCATCTGGGTTACATGATCATTTCATGGGTCATAATGTTTATCATCTACACATAAAGAACATAGAGGAAGAAATGAATCTTAGAAATAAGAAAGGTTCTTTTGTAGAGGTTATAAAATGTTTTTATTTCTCCTGCAATGACCAGTAGATTAATTTTCTGTCCTATTTAATAAAATGCATTTAGCAGAGTAAAATCAAATAGTCATAGTATATCTGTTAGAATGTTTTTAGCTGCAAGTTAACAGAACAGCCACCTGAAAGTATCTAACATAAGGGGATTATTTTCACTCTCTGTAGCAGGCAGTTCTAGAGCTGAATTGGTGGTCTCCACAATGCTATGAAGAGCCCAGCTCTTCCCATTCTCCATGTCTCCATCCTCAATATGAAAATGTCAGGATCTGTAATTGCTCACCTCTTGTTTGTAAGATGGTTGGAGCAGCTCCGACATGTTATTATCATACAATTGCATTCATATGTAGAAGCAGGGGACATTTACAGATTGTGTGTGTGTGTGTGTGTGTGTGTGTGTGTGTGTGTGTGTGTATGGTGCAGTGTGTACACATATAACATTGTTTTCCTCCATCACTCTCCACTTTTTTTTTTTTGAGACAGGATCTCTCATTGAACCTGGAGCTCATTTCTACACGTGGCCAGTGAGCTCCCAGGTTCCTTCTGTTTCCCTCTCCCCACAACCCTGTGGTTATAGGCACACACAGCCATGCCTGGCTTTTCCATAGATGCTGGGGATTCAAATCCAGGTCCTTTGCTTACACAGTAAGCACTCTTTCCCACTGAGCCATCTCCCCAGTCTCTACACGAGAGTTCTTTCGTGTGCTTCTTCCTCTTCTTCTTCTTCCTCCTCCTTTCTCTCTTCTTCCTCTTCTATCTTCCACCTTAGAGAAAGGTGGTTTCCTGAACTGACCCAACGGACTTCACCTAGAACTGCACCACGTGGTAAAGTATGTACCGACCATTTCAGGGTCTATTGTACTTCAAGCTCTGGCGGGAGGGAAGAGGGTGAGGAAACAGTCCCCGAGACAGTGGCTCCATGGCGCCTCTAACCACATGGCCCATAGAACGAGCTTGCTCCTTCTCAGCTTTCTGTGTCATTTCTCCCTTTATCCCCTTCAGTGTCCCCTCATTTTTTTTTTAACCTTTAGAGGAAACATGGAAATCCAATTGCTCACCCTCCACAAACTAAAGCCCTGCTGGTCACTCAACCCCGACCTTCCTTGTAGGTTTCTGTAGCACCCATTTTCAAAGACCATTTGGAGACTCCATGACTTCTCAAGAGAATGGCCGGCCTTAGATTGGAAAATACATTTCTAATGCCTTGTCCACAGATGCCGACTATGAACAAGGACTGAGAATGTTTATAAATAAAACAAACAAATCAAGAGTGATTTTCCAGTGTTACCCTGCAGCGAAAAGCTTGAGAACTGAGAGGCCTGCCCTCGTCTGTCCCTGCCGCTGCTGCTGCTGGCCTTGAGCCCCACAAGATACTTCTTGTCATCAGAGCAATGACTTCAGTTTTTCCATCCCAACTGTGGTGAGAATGAGTAAGAAAAGCAGAACCTACCTCTGGAAGCAGGACCCAAGCTCCACACTCATAGAAGGGAGATCCGTTGCTAGGCAGTATTTCACTCTCTAGATTTCGAAGACTTCCTACATTTGTCTGAATAGTTCTGAATCATCCGGTGGAGACCACAGGACAGAATGCTGATACTGGATGACTTTCCTCTGCGTAGCCAAGTTCCCTGCTTCTAAATGAACTGTCCCGACTGCTGTCTGAGTCACTGTAATCCAAATCTCTCTATTTCACCACCTTCTTTCCTAATCATTTTACCACATCATCATTTTTTAGGGGAGAAAAGATGAGGATTTTTTAAAGCCTCAGCCAAAAATGAAGTCTCACTGAAGCACTGACCTGTTACTAGGTTGAAAAAAAAAACAAACAACATAGTTTTAAGGAATCTGCTTAATAAAGACTTCAGAGAAACTTAAAAACATTTTTTTTGAGACAAGGTTTTGCTGCAAAATTGGCATCCTCCTGCCTCAGCCTCCCTCATACTAGGATTACAGGTATGCTCAACTGTACTTGGCCTTCCAAGGGTAACTATTTGGCAAACAAAAGTCGAGTTAGCAATGGAATTGTGAGCCAGTCCTGGTGAAAGAGACTCTGGGTTGAACCTTTGAGTGGCTCCCTTGGCTCTCAGGACAGGAAATGGACTTTCCTGTGGAGAAGCCAGCAAAGAGCTGCTTTGTGGTACAACCACTTATGGGTATTCAGAGACAAAAAATGTTGATAACCACAGGCCACGGTGCTGGGGGATTGCTGGACACATTGCAAAGCAAAACCACCAGCAGCTGTTTGAAACTTGTTTCCTCTTATGAATATTGCATTAATAAAGCCAGTACTAAGTAACACAGCAGATGAAAACCCCAGCCTTCTTAGGCTGGTTTCATTGGGATGGCTGCAACCCTGGCTGGGGAATGATGCTTTGTCAAAGTCAGTGGCTTAGGTGTTCTGGGGTTATGTGGAAGGAGTTGGAAGTCGGGTGTTGCTGGGAACATTTCCTTAACCCATAACATAAAGGAACTGAGAAAAACCTAGAAGAGCGGGGGATCATGATCAACCATGGGGTGAATGTGTACATTTGTGGGGGGCTACCAAAGTTGATGCAAGACTAATGAGGAATGGAGAAAATCTCACAAGGCCCCACCCTAGATAATGAACTGCAGACACGTAATGGTTGCTGAGAGACAGCGAGTTAGCCTTTCCCAGGGATGAGCCCTCTCTAATTGGTTATCCAGATACAAAGTAATCAGCCCTGCAACCATGTGCACACAAACAAAAATGGACACAGCAGGTCGTATTTCTCTCTCTCTCTCTCTCTCTCTCTCTCTCTCTCTCTCTCTCTCTCTGTGTGTGTGTGTGTGTGTGTGTGTGTGTAATAATAATAATCAAAGCAAAAGATGCTCTCATTTTGAAAGTGATGAGGGGGGGACTTGGGTGGAGTTGGATGGAAAAACAAAGGTTGATGTAAGATATAAAACCCCTTCACAGCTGGGGCGCTGGCTCCTTTGGCTGCGCTCAGCATCGTGAGATTGCCACACAAGGCCATAGTCTAATAGGTAAATTTTGGATAAACATCAACTCTACATCACCACCATCACTATTGCCACCATCGTCGTCATTATCACAGGGCATGGTGTATCCCACACTGGCCTCAGATTCACAGCGTGGCTGATTATAAGCTTGAACTCGGGATCCTCTGCCTTTAGTTCTTGAGGGATTGCAGGCATACATACACCATCACACATGGGACTTACACGGTGCTGGGGAGTGAACCCAAGGCCTTGTACATGCTGATACAGTATCCTAGCATATGGACAAAAGAAGTTGAGACTTAATGGCTGCATTTATGCCTTTCCTAATCAGCACTGTAATGGAGGAATGTGGACTAAAAATATAAGGGTTGGAGGTCTGAAGTCAGTGGGCTTGATTTCAATCAGACCTTCTTATAACTCTGCCCTGGACAGGTCACCTAAAGAACCAGCAGTAACTCAGCAACAGCCTCGGCCCAACTCTACATCGTTGTTTTCTCGTAACTCCATCCTATGCAGTCCTTTTCCCAATGCCTATTCCCAATTCCCTGCATCTAAAATACACACCAAAATAGATGTGCCTTAAAGGTCTGGGTTTCCCAACAGTCCCAAGCTCCTCTTCTCGTGCTCTTACGCACTCAAACACACCCAGACTCACACCCAGACAAACTCTCACTGATTTTCCATTTGGTTCGTTTTCTCTTGATCTCGAGTACAGTCTTCCTCCTCTCTTCGCGTTGTTGTCAGGGTTGGAGGCAGACTAGAGTAGCACAGTTTCTCCAAGTTTGCACCAAATGCTTCACAGTGATCAAAGGACAAGTCACACACCATGGTATACGCCTGTTGTTCTAACACTCAGGAGGCTGAGGCAGGAGGATCATTTGGGCATAAGACATCCAAGACCATTCAATGGGATCCTGACACACATACCTGAAGAATTTAGAAACGTGCAGAAAGAAGGGAGTTCCATGGTAGGAGTGGGGGTTAGGGGCATGGAAGGGGAGACAATGAAAATCAGGGAATTCTGGTTTCCCACTACTGGGAGGTTGACGGTGAACAAGGAGGACTTCCAGACTATTCCAGGGTGAGAGTCCTGTGAGGACAAATGGCTTTGGGTGTACTGGCTTTGGAGAAGCAAGAAAAAGGCATGAATTGCCATTTGTTTTTCTCAAATTGGTTTCTCGTGAATACAACTTGTGTTTTTGTACAGGCTCTCCCCATAAGCCAATGCTAGCTCCAAGTGAAATCGAGTGCTTTCTTTGGGAAGGTGCTTACCCACTTGTTGAACACAGGTGCCTTCCTGGCTTCTATATGGTTAATTTTATGCCAACTAGGCCAAGCTATGGAGTTCCAAGATCCCTGGGTGGATGATTCTGGATGTTTCTGATGAGAATTACAACAGTGGACTCTTCATAAGTGGATTGTCCTACATAATGTGTGGAACCCTGACTAGAAAAGGGTAGACTTTCTGATCAAGAGGGAACACTCAGCAACCTCAGAGTCCACCCACAGCATTACAGTTCCTGGCAGAATACTTTTGGACTTATTAACTATAAGTCTTTTCTTGGGCAGGACTCATCTACTAGAATGTAGAGTTCCCAACAATCACACAAGCCAATTATAAGAAATGTTTAGCTATCAACATCACACACACACACACACACACACACACACACAGATAGATACATAGATAGATAGATAGATAGAGAGAGAGAGAGAGAATTTTTCTGTCTTACCAATACATCCTTAACTGATACAGCATCTTTATACCTTATGTCCTTATGAGTTTGAGATACAACAGTTGTATTTACTTTCTCTAATTAGCACTGTAAAGGAGGGTTATGGGACAAAGGGTCAGGAGCCCAGGGTCAGAGGTTAGTTTTGCTCTGTTCTGGAACCCCCAAACCCCAGAAACAATTGCTGAGATGATTGCAGCATTGATAGACAGTGGTGTGTTGACTTTCTACTGCCACTATAGCAAGCTGCCGCTTACCCTGTGCTTGAAAGAACAAGTTCTTTTCCATGTGTGGATAGAATTCAAGTAGTAAACATCCCTGTTGAGCCTGGTGTGATGGTTAATACTGACAGTTAACTTCACAGGACTTAGAATCGCGTAAGAGACAAGCCTCTGGGAATACCTGTGAGGGACTGTCTACTCCAAGCTGAGGTGGAAGACCCAAGATACATGTGGGCATCACCATTCCATGGGCTGGAGTCCCAGACTACATAAAAAGCAAAGGCCAGCTGAGCACCAATGGTCATCTCGCGCTCTGGTTTCTGACTCCTGGTGCAATGTGGCCAGCTGCCTCCTGCTCTTAACAGCTATGCCTTCGCCGACATGACTGTAGCCTCCGGATATTTGGATAAACCCAAACAAACCCCTCCTCTCTTAAGTTGCTGCTGCTTCTTCATCTTTTTCTCTTTCTTTCTTTGTAGACCAGGCTGGCCCCGAACTCACAGAGATCCACCTAACTCCGCCTCCCGACTGTTGGGATTAACAGTGTGCGCCACCACCGACAGGCTCAGGCCTGGCTTCAAAACTCCTTCAGGTATTTTATCACAGCAAGGCAGATAACTAATATAACTAGTGTAATGGTACATGCTTATGATCTTAGCACTAGGGAAACTGAGGCAGGAGGCCAGTCTGAGCAGACAGTGAGTTTGAGGCCAGCCATCGTTCATATTCTAGATAGTGTCATTAATATCCGGCCTAGAATTGCTTTGTGTCCTCAACAGGCTCAATTAGTTTAAAGAATTAGTAACTCTTCTTTTTTTTTTTTTTTTTGGTTTTTTTCGAGACAGGGTTTCTCTGTGTAGCTTTGTGCCTTTCCTGGAGCTCACTTGGTAGCCCAGGCTGGCCTCGAACTCAAAGAGATCTGCCTGGCTCTGCCTCCCGAGTGCTGGGATTAAAGGCGTGCGCCACCAACGCCCGGCAGAATTAGTAACTCTTAGTGCTATTATTTTGTAACATTAAAGAAACTTTCCTTTTGATATATTTTGGATACTCAGGGCATAGGTAAGCATTGCATGGTCTATTCTTGGCATAAAACTTGGTTGCAACTCAGTTCTATTGTTCAGCTCAACAATTGTGCTTTGAAAAAAAATCTATAAATTCATCCAGCCAGAAAACCGAGTCTAATTGGACAGCTAAAAGGACTCAGTTTCAGCTTGCTTGCTCTTATTGTAATGGCAGACCCCTGGGGAACTCACCCACTCTCAAGTACAAGAACTTCAAATTCTTAACACTTGGTCTAGAGTTCAAAAATCATTTATTGTCTTCATTCCAAGAACATTTTACTGCACATATTTTTCCTCCCCCTCCTCTTCCTCCTCCTCCCTCCTTCTCTTCACCCCACTCTGGGAATCTCATTATTTATCCACATAGTTGGGATTATATTTGGTTCAGCCAATCCAGTAACCCCTTGTTGAGATAGCTCAGAGATATTTCCAGCTTTGCCAGAGATCTTTGGTTCTTTTACTTTGTTGTCCATTTCTGCCTTCTGCTATTCTTCTTTTCAAACCTTGACTTCAGTCCTACAGGAAACTTTTTTTATTCCTTTTCAGCATCAAGTAAATTGCCAGGATGGCGAAAGAGGCCAACAATGTCAATGCCCCTGTCACGGTGTAAGTAAGCCCCAAGAAAAGGCCACCTCCTCCGATCCATGTCAGGGTGGAAAGAACAACAGATTTTTCTCCTTGGAACACGGTAACTGGAAAATCTAGAAGATCTGTTAAGGACTCAGTATTTTTCATCGGTACCATGGCATATACAAATACACTACATTAAATTATATAAAATTGATCTTTTTCGTAGACATGAAACAGTTATTCATATGTTTCAACACAGTCAACTAGTACTCAATTTTGCTAGAACACAATTAGTCATTACAAGGGTCCCCTCCACATAGCTATAGAGTACAAAGGAGATGCTGAAGTATATTGATCAGAATGATTTGCCAGCAGCTAGATAAGGAGCAGACATCTAACTGCCTTTGATGAATCTAAGGTAGCACAAAGAAAATAAATAGTGTTCACAGCAAGTCGAAGGTTTTCTTCGTGAATCAGAAGACTCCAGAGAGGCTAAGTTCCTTAACCGGCTAAAGCACGAATCCTCCCCACAGATAAAATTCTTTAAGAAGAATGAGAATAATAAATAAAGCAGAATGGACAGTGTAACGTTTTTTGGTGAGAACGCTAAAGGTGGCGGATTTGTTAGGGTTCTGCAAGGCAGTGTCCCTGCTGCTGGTGAGAAAGTGTTTGAAGTGGGTTTGCTATGCAGCATTTGAATGATGTCATCTTCATGATGCATGCGGCCTGAGGGTTTTCAACATCTGGTGCCTTTTGTAAATGAAACTAATAAACAAACAAAGCCTTCTCATAGCAACACAGAGGACAGAGGCATTTCCCAGCAAAGCTCTTAAAAGGCTTCCAATCTCTTGGCAACATGCTATTTAAAGACACAAGCAAACACGTTAGGGACACGTTCTCTGTTTCTTTTTTTAATACGGGAATTCTTCATTGTCACCTGGTCCCTGGGTTCTGCCTTACCTCATCTTCCTGCCTGTGTCCTCTCCTAGTTCATTTGAGAGGGAGCGTCCTAGCCTCACCTAGAGGGCATCGTTTCCCCCTTTAGTGGTAGGCACGGCTACAGTAGGCTTTAGCTACAGTCTAGGCTTCAGCCAGGCCACACAGGGGTAGTGCGAGCATTGGACTCACACTCAGGGTTGAATTTGTGCATGGACCATCGAGAGATCAGCATTCGAGAGTGGCTGTTAGCAGTCACAGAGGAGAGCATGTCTGGAGAGGGAAAACTGTCTCCCTTGTAGGACGTGGCTTCCTTTCCTCACTCCCAACCCAAACTGTAGCAAGGGGTGAAGGCAGCATTTTGATCTTGTTTTTTCCTCTGCAGTTTCCTGTGTAGCTTACTGTTATGATAGTCAGGAAGTCTCAAGAGATGCAACTTGAGAGACAACACTCACCAGGCAACATCTAATCTCTGTTTTAAAGCAACTACTGCAAAAGAAAACTAAAGGCTGACGAGGCAGAGATGTCATGTCAGCAGGGACCTCATAGAGGAGCACCCCTACTCTCCCGTGGGAGAGTTCCACACACCTGCTCTAGGAGAAAGAAAAAATCCTGGGGTAGGGCACAGGACCACATGTGGACATATGCGTTTCACATTGTGTCAAGGCTTTTCTATTCCAGGACTAGCCATATAGCTCAGTGGAGGAGCATTTGCTTAGTGTGCCCACGGTTCTGGGTCTGATCCCCGGCATTGAAAAAGAAAACAAGAATTTCTCATTGAACCTCTCTGGGAGTTAGAGAGACTGTGGAAGTGGACAAGTCAGTGTGGAGAAGCTCTGACCTGCTGGGTGTCCTCTAGAACAATACTAGTCAGTAACCCTGGTGTGGATGCCTAATTGGATGCTTTCAAGCTGGGTGAGAACATAGCTAAGGAATCTACCTCCTTCAGGGAAATGAACTCTGAAGACCACAGCTAGTATCAATTATATGTAAATATATAACTGCTTAAAGATAAGACTTGGTTACATTTTATAGTTAAAACTTGATTTTTTAAAAATCCAGACTCACATTTGTATCTTTAAATTAGGAGGAAAAATCATAATCCATTATTAGAACACATGTCTCCTAACTCAGCCCATATGCCTGTTACTAAGACATGGTCTCCCACTGGCAGGCTCTGTACCTAAGGGAGGAAGAGCACACATCTGCAGTGCAGAGCTCACAGCATTCCTGGCCTGGATCACATCAAGCTGTCCACATCCACAATAACGTCTTCATTGAGGGAGCCATTGTTTGCTGGATGGTCTCTATCTTGTCCATAGGTAGGTTTGGTCAAGTACAGAGCTTCCCATTTCCCAGGATGATGAGTCAGGGAGATGGGGGCTCCCTTGCTCTAACACACTTTTGTCCAAAGGTTCTATGGTCTGTGTCAGCATCTGCTATTCCAATCTGCCTTCCAGATGTACTTCTTATTTACCACCCCCCTTTATTTTTTTTTGATTCTCCATCTCACTCTACTCAATATGGCATGCTTTACCTCACTGCTTTAGATGTCTAGATCTACTGTTTATTGGTCTTTCTTGGGGACAAAAATACTCCTTTCCTATTTCCATACCTGATATTTCTACTGCCTGTTGTTCCTTAAAAAAAGGACACATTAAATACATAATGCATATACATTTATATGATGATGTTATAGTTGATGGTGATAGCTGAAGAAGACATATCAACCCCAAATATGCCACATCAGCATATTATTTGGGCTTAAGGTACTTGAAAATCAGCAAGTGCAAGAAGGGCATGCTGACCTTCCACCCTCTTCTGATGACATGGAGAAGGATGAAACATGCCCTGACACTAGAATTACTTTTTGCTAGGTGTGGGGACAAATGCCTTTAATCTCAGTGCTTGGGAGGCAGAAGTAGGAAGATCTCTGTGCATTTGAGGTTAGCCTGGTCCACATAGTGAGTTCCAGGATAGCCAGAGCTACATAGTGAGACCCTAACACAGAAAGAAAGAAAGAAAGAAAGAAAGAAAGAAAGAAAGAAAGAAAGA
>CABHPH010130386.1:16276-40791 GCA_902168325.1 Peromyscus nudipes
AAGAAAGAAAGAAAGAAAGAAAGAAAGAAAGAAAGAAAGAAAGAAAGGAAGGAAGGAAGGAAGGAAGGAAGGAAGGAAGGAAGGAAAAAGAAAGAAAAGAAGGAAGGAAGAAAGAAAATATCTTTGCCATCAGAAGTCAACCCGTGAAGACAAATTTGGTTAAACTAACCCTCAGCAGTTCTTCCATAATTGACACTCCTTTAAAACTAGTGTGTAAATACATACGGTCACTTCTTTGGGTCTCTCTATTTCTTGGGAGGGTTCCAAACTACAATATAAACAAAATTTGCATGTTTTTCTCTGGACTTGTCAGTCCTGAGATAGAACCTTCCCTCCCCACCCCCGAATCAAGGAGGTAGCATTTTCCTCATCTGTGTGTATTACTATAAAGTGCTATTGTTTTTTAGTGGTACACATATTTGGCTGGAGGACAGAAACAGAACAGAAGAACTCAACAATGAGCAGCCAGATTTTGCCTTCACGCTGAGAAAAGGAAGTGGCATAAAGGATACTATAGGATATGTTGAAACTGTAGTTACCAGCAGGTAAACCTTCAACAAAATTGTGCACACGATTGAGTCGGCGGTACAGTTTTTTGAAAGTGGGAAAGGCAGCTGTCCGCATCCACACAATGAGGTCCTCATTGATGAAGCCATTGTTTCCTGGGTCATCTGTATCTAGTTCATAGATAGGTTTGGCCCAATGCGGAGGCTTTGCACTTCCTGTGGGAGTGGGGGATGAAGAATATGATAGAGAAAAGTCAGCTCTCCCTTTAGTTTTCCTTAGAGAAAGAACTGCATTCACAACAAAGGAGAAATTTGACTTTAAAAATAGAATGTGTGTGTAAGTTTAATATGCAATCATTAATTATATTGGTTTAAAACATTCTAAGGAAGAGTGTATGATAATTTTGTAGGGTTAATAAGAGATATCAGAAATACCGCAGATAGCTCCTGTGGTAAGGGTGAGTGCTGTCAAGACTGAAGACCCGAGTTCAATCTCTGGAACCCACACAGTGGGAGATGAGAACCAGCTCTCAAAAGGTGTCTTCTGACTTCCCACACATGCATCACAGCATACTCATTCCCTGCCCCCTATACCCACCCACTCTCACCTCATGATAATAGAAATAAATTCTAAAAAACGAAAACAGGAAGAGAAAGTGGGAAGAAGTAGCCAGCACTGGAATCACAGGCTTGTATGAAGTCAGGAGACCATACACTGACTTTGCCCCAAATCTCACGCTTTGATTTTCTGCTGACAGCATTGTTATCCCCACTCTACAAAGCACCCTTGAAAGCAGACTCGCCCTCATCTGTTCCCTATTGTTTATTCCAGCACCTGGAACGCAACAGGTATTCAATTATCAATTAATGCTTGATGAAGGAATCAAAGAGTCTTATTCAACCTGCCAAAAGTTGATAGAATCCATGTTGAATTTCAGAGAGCTAATCAACAATGGTAAATTGTGTAAGGGACTTTTTACTACTGTATGGCTAGTCCTTCTATCTATGGGGACTCAAAAGATAAATAAGAAGCCTCTTGGATGGGTATGGTGTCACATGCTTTTAATCCCAGCACTGAGAGGTAGAGACAGGTGACTCTGAGTTCTCAGTCAGTCAAGGGTATACGGTGAGACCTTGTCTCAAAGACAACAACAACAACAACAACAACAACAACAACAACAAATCCCATAACCAGAACACCATTCTTCTCTAACTGGGATGATTTGCTTCTAATAGACCCCCCCACCAGGCACAGGCTAAGGTGCTTATCAAAGCTATACTAAGTCTGGTATGATTAGTCAACTGGAGTAGTTTATACCATACGTGTTCCTCTGGAAATAATCCTGTGCTGGAGAATCCTCCTCTGCAAATATCATGGAACTTGTCTATTTTGGCCTTTCCCAAGACATCAATCATTGATTCTAATGAAAAAAAAATGTGTTTGGGGCCTGCATTGATACTATCCAGATATATGGGAAGTAGTGGGATTGGAAGGCGATAGGGAGGTCTCAAAACCTGCATTTCTACAAGCTGTGTTCTGGCCCCAGTTGTCCCTGGCACACATCGCCCTGGATCATGGTTACATGACAAACTAGTAAGTAGTTGGGTTCTACAATGCAGGGGATGTCTCAGACATCAGCTTTCTTCATTTTCCAAGTTAATTTGGGTCATTTGTTTTCATTCATTCATTTAATAATACCATTTCTCGATTATTTACTTTGTATCAAAGGTCAAGGATCAAAAAAAAAAAACTGCGTAAGATCTTTGAAGGAACTCACAGACAACTACACAGACTATAATGTGATAAAACTTTGAGGCAGGAACAAAGGATGGCAAAGGATAAGAGAAACTCAAGGACTCTACAGTATAGGCCTACAGATACTGTGGTAAGACAAAACAATAAAATGTTGTCAAGTTCCTTGAAAAACTAGTGATTGAATTGTAGACGCAGGGACTAGGAAGCACAGGGCAGCCTCAGTTGACGTCTGCTGCCCATGAGTCCATGTGATTTGGTATTTATTGCAAACAGTCTGTATACATGTAACTTCACTCTTTCAGCCTCTAGATGTGGTCTTGCCTAGTGTGTGAGATGTACGTGTGCAGTGAATGGGGCAACTACTTGAACTTGTGATTGTGTCTGAAAGATGAGCGGAGACTTTTTCAGTCAAACTGCGATGTAAGGTATCTCTAAGGCCCTGCCAGCTGCTCAATATTCCAGCTTGCAGGTGGGCAGTTTCTGACTTTGCTGGTTAGATGTGTGAAGCTGCCAGGCTGTAACTCGGGGCGGGGGTGGCGTTTCGGGGTTGGAGTTTAGGCAACAAAGGTCTAGTTGTGTGCTCATGATGCCTCTGTAGGAAATGGATGCTGAGTAGTCCAGCTGAGAAGTGTGTGCACTCTCAACGGCCGCTTTATGATATGGTCTGAACAGATCACTAGGTATGATTAAGTATCAGATTTTTATTTTATAATAAATCCTTTTAGCTGTGAAGAGCTAAAAACTGGAATGAATGTTTAATGTAACATTAAGTATATTTTCTTAAAGTTGCTGAAAACGACTCAGTTTGCTTGACATCATCCCACCACAGCAACCACAATGATGTTAATGACGATGTGGAAATAAAAAAAAAAGTGAATCTGAACTTATTTCAAAAGTTTGTGATTAAAGACAGTATCCAGACAATGGTTTAACTCCTACAGAAAGTCCATTTAGATATCTTTCTGGGAGCATGGCTTCATTAAGATTAAATGGTGCTGGGCGTGGTGGCATAAACCTTCAGACCCAGCGCTCAGTAGGCAGGGTCAGGAGCATCTCCGTGAGTCCAAGGCCTGCCAGAGTGAGACTATAAGACGCTGTTTCCAGAAAATAAGAAATAAATGGATTTATTTTTATTTTCATTTTGTTGTTGTGGTTGTTTATATAGTTTTTTGATTACAAATTGATACAAAGTCCTTTCCCACATTCCTGAGTGCTGGGATGGGCAGTGCACCTAGCCTACCTAGTTTCATTTGTGTGTGTGTGTGTGTGTGTGAAGGTATACCTGTGTGCATGCTCATAATAAACACTGGGTGTCAGTCAGTCAACGTGTATAGCTTTTTGAGATAGGGTTTCTCCTAAACCTAGGGTACGCCAATTGGTTAAACTGGCTGGCTAGGAGCTGCGGGGATCTACCTGTTTCTCCAGTTCCCTGCCCCCAGGACTAGGGTCACAAGTGTGCATTGCCACATCCAGCTTTTTATGCAGATACCAGGGATCTGAACTCAGACCCTCACACTGCAGCAGGCACTTTAAACTACTGAGCTCTCTCTCTCTCTCTCTCTCTAGCCCCTAGGTTTTTACTTAAATTTTTTTCATAGCCAAAGAAAAGGTCTTAATGTGTTAACTTCATCAGCACTAAAGAACTGTGAACAGTTAAATGAAGCCAGTTTTATGTGAATGTCTTCAGACAGGAAAATTCAGGCAATAATAAACCCTTGGGTTTAATTCCTCATAGAATCAAAGCAAAGCTTTTAGAAAGTCAATCACGAAGATAAAAATCTGGCATTTATTATAGATGTTACTATAAACTCAGTTAAGAACTCCAACAATCAAGTTTAAATTGTTTGCTTTTGCAGTAATAAAAGAAGTACAAATTTGGTGGAGCAGCACCCCAGAGTGAAGCTAATTCCCTGAGCAAGTAGAGAGAGCCACAGAGAGGAAACGTCCTTAAACCGGTGTGGTCCACGCCTAATCACAGTAGTGCCCATTAGTGCTACAACACACTACTTACCAAGAGTTTCAGCTGCACAAAGAAGTATTTTTTCTATATAGACAAAAAATTGCAAAACACTCAGAGTGACACGTGTGACAGGCAGATACATATTTCAGCAGGCATATCATTGAAGAGAATTTTTGGAATGCCTAAAACTTTAAGGAAGGCTTTTGCCTATCAACAACTCACATTGTGGTCTACAGTGATCCCCAACTTTTTTGTTTTTTAATGAGCCCTTTAACTTAGGGTTGCATTTTGTGCAAGACAATTGAAAACTTTTTTTAAAGTATGCAACATAGGTAATGTCTGAAATGTTAGGTTGTGAAGACTTTGTGAGCAATACTTATGGAAAACTAAGCTTCCAAACAAAGAAACATCAAAATTTACTCAGGCGACAGTAAAGGAATAACTGAACATATTACATAATGATAGTTCAAAATAAGATTCAATTTTTGAATTTTATAATTATGCCTCAGATTATTTTGACTTTTATAAAGACTATTGATAGCACTCTTACTTTTTGGTTAAAAAAATTTCTGTGCCAGAATAAAGTGATATTGAGAAAGTCCAGGATTTATACTGTAGCATCTAAATTTCATGATACATTCAAAAAAACCAAAAATAGAAAAAAAGTGGAGTAAAAAATGCCTATGAAAATATTTGGATAAAAATACTAGTATATTTCACTACAATGAAATAAAATTTCACATTCTCCTCTGTACTGGCTGGTTTTGTGTGCTAACTCCACACAAACTAGTCATCAGAGGAAGGAGCCTCAGCTGAGGAAGTGCCTCCATGAGATCCAGGCATTTTCTCGTGTAGTGACCAATGAGGGAGGGCGCAGCCCATCGTAGGTCGTGCCATCCCTGGGCTGTTAGTTCTGGGTTCCATATGAAGGTGTGCTGAGCAAGCCATGGGAAGCAAGCCAGTAAGAGCACCCCTCCATGGCCTCTGCATCAGCTCCTACCTCCGGGATCCTGCCCTGTGTATCTTGACTTCTTCCAGTGATGAACAGCAGTGCTGAAGTGTAAGCCAAATAAACCCTTTCCTCCCCAACCTGCTTTCTGGTCATGGTGTTTTGTTGCAGCAATAGAAACCGTAACAAAGACACTACCCCTTTTAACAAAATTGACTATGACTATGGAGATGATATTTACTCAGAGTCAAAAGAGAAGACTCATTTAAAGGTGCTGACAACCTCAAATTGATTAGCTACAGAATTTATCTTTTAAAGTTGCAGACAATTTTTTGAAATAATTAAAAATAATAAGGCCATAACACATACGGCCAAGAAACCAAGTAAGCATGTGAATGGATATCCAGGAAAATTATTCTGCTGTATTACCTTTACTGTTTTGATAATAACTAAAGCAAATATTTCAAAAGATACTTAATATGCATTTATATATTTTAATTTTTGAAAACCAGCATTATTGAAAGAAAATTTAAAAAATTTAAAGTAGATTTGAGTAGAATTGTTTTATAGGTCCATCAATACTATGTCAATTTATTAATCAATAAATGAAAATTTCAAATAATTAGATAGTCATTTTATTTTAAAAAAATTTATCCAGTTGAAGCTGGGCATGGTAGTGCATACCTTCAATCCAAGCACTCTGGAGGCAGAAAGGGACAGATCTTTGAGTTTGAGGCCAGCCTGGTCTACAGAGCAAGTTCCAGGACAGTCAGGGCTACACAGAGAAATCCTGTCTCAAAAACCACTCAAAAATGTGTCCAGTTTCATGATAAATTGTAGCTTAAACATGAGTTTCCTAAAACATTTACTTTTTCTTAATGGTTAATTTGAACAAAACACAGAACCAATTATTTCATATAAACCATGGAGGTGCCCAGGATGGGGAAAGTGAGGGCAACAGGAATCAAAGAAATAAAAAAAGAAGCCTCGTGGGATCTTCTACACTTCTACACACACACACACACACACACACACTTATCAAAATAGGGAACCAGGCACACACCTTTAATCTAAGCACTCTGGAGGCAGAGGCAGGCAGATTTCTGAGTTCTGCAGTAGCCTGGTATACACAGTGAGTTCAGGACAGTCAGGGCTATGTAGAGAGACCCTGTCTCCAAAAGCAGGGGTGGGGGGAGCTCTATTGAGTAACTGTCTGGATCTTACCTGCAAATGCACTAGCAAGATCACTCGCTCTTGGATTCCGAAATTTGACATACTTATCTGTCCACCATGTAAGCCCACTCTTTAGCATTGGGACTTCTATATTTATAGACGAATTGAGGTTGTATGAAAGAGTTATGGTATCTGAAAGGAAATTTAAAATTATAGTAGAGATGTTAGGTTGCCATTTTGCCACCTTTCAAAATGCAGACCCAGACCCAGACGAAAAACAAATTAGTTTTTTTTTTTTGCAGACACTCAACATGCCTACATGCCATAGATGCTTAATCATGAGATCATTTTTTCTTTAACCAACATTGAGCCAATTATTGAAAAATATTCTTTGGCTCCATTTAATTGTGTTCTCTGACTGTTCCTTCAGATTGCTGGCAAAAGAGAAGTTATTTACAAATGAAACACCAGACATCAGTGTTCTGGCTTATTCCGGATAAAATACTTGGCGTTAAACAAGCAAATAAAACCAGCCACTCAGCTGCCTGGGTAACATCCTGGATGTGGAGGTGGTTACACACTTATGAAAGAGATAGGAAAAAAGTCACCTACCGTTGAATATGCTGTTGGCAATTGCACCACAAGGAATGATGGGAGTGCCGTTGTGGGACAATTGGAATGGAGAACAGTTCTCAACATCCTGTGTGCAAGATGATGATGTATCAATGAGAAGTGCTTTTGGCAAACTCTCAGACTATTGAAAGAGAGAACACTGGCAATGTGCATCAACCCTCATTAGTGTGTTGGCATGGGCAAGGATTATGGACTGCTACCTGTTTTCCTCAGGGTTTCTGGCTCACTTGGACTAGAATACGTTCAGTCTTTGGAGATATATGTGCATACGGATGTCTAGGCATTTTATTTCCTTTTTAATAACACAGAGCATGCCAAAACTATTTGCAGGAAAAATTTTTTACCTTGTTATGCTTAGTATCACATTAAGTCTACATGGGAACACCTCTAAAAATCTTTTTGTGAAAGTGTACCATATTCAGAAGAGTATTCGGGCCAGAATCTATAGCTAGATGACTTCATAGGGAACTGCTTGCTAAACATGTTTAGGTTATCACTTCCATAGATTGTCAGGATGGAATAACAATACAGCTAGCTTCTCTCGTTAACATACATGAACTACTGAGGATAAAATCATATAATCCTAGGTTATACCTAGGCTTTTATACCCAGTTAAACCAAAGGCTTTTATTCAAGCGAATTTCCTTTAAGTAGGATGGATCAAGGACCTCAGTTATAAAAAGGCGAACATGGTTAGCACGTGAATCAAACAGACACCAAGGTCTCAGAACACAGGATAGCTACTTCAATGGCTAGCACCCACACTAACTGCTTTAAAGGGGGCCAGTGCTCGCTCCCGATAATATTTATCTAAAATGCTCAGCTCCTTCACTTTAAGAATGAAGCGAACATTTCTATCTTCAAAAACCTAGATTCTAAGCCCTGCCCAACTCCTGTCTTTTAGAATGAAGAAACCCCCTGGCTTAAACAGAAGAGAATGTTACACCAATGGGACTGAGCCTTACCCAAATATCCTTCCCCACCAGTTGACTGTTGCTTCTCGATAAAATATATCGATAGAGGTTCTGATAGAAACCATACAATTTGTAGTACATGTAAACATCACCCTGCATAGAAGAGAAATAAGCAAATAAGATAAATTGACTGGGATATTAATAAACATTGACACCTTCTAAAAAAAAAAAACCAATCAGGAAACAGTATACAAAACGTCAATGGGAACTGAAAGTTTCTTTTTAGAAACTAGAAACTCAAAAATAAAAAAATGTTTGGAGACAGGGTCTCACTGTATAGTCCTGGTTGACATAGGACCAGGCCAGCCTTGAACTTAGGAGATCTGCCTGCCTCTACCTCTGGAGTGCTGGGATTAAAGATGTGTGCCGTCACCATGCCCAGCTTTAGGCTGTGCATTTTCAATGCATAAATGCAGAGTTATGAATTTTGTCTCTTGGTGGCGATACCAGGAAAACACTTGGCATACCATATTCTAAACTTTTAAAATACTATTTACAAGATTTCAACATCTAGGTATTTTTTCTTGATGGAACACGTTTTTCTTTTTGGGGTCCCCAATCAATCTGAAACAGCTGGAACATCAGCAGCTCTGGTATAAGCTTTCCCGGAAGCCTCTCTGGTGTGGCAGCTTCTGGTACAACATCGTTACTTTTATCAGCTTCAGAGTGGAGAGGCAGGGACTGAAGCAGCCGAAGCGGGTTGGGTAATTAATATCCAACAACATTCCAGTGATTTTCCCAGTAAGAGTGGGGTGCGTGGCTTGATTAATCCAATATTTGCTGGTGCTCTTGAGTGGGACAGCAGTCCAAAGCTAAGGACCTTGTATGTGAAGAACAGGCCAGGTATTAAGATGTTGCTGGAGACTATGCAGTATATTTATACCATGGCATAGTGAGACAGCAGAATAGCCACAGCAGCCGCAGCTATAGGTTAGGGACCTCTTGTCTGTGGTGCTGTCTCATTGTACCAAATGGTAGTCTAGGAGCAGTTGGGTAGGTGGCAGTACTGGGCATATTTTGGGATGGATGAGGGCTGGCATGCTGAGGGTTTCAGTGAGGACTTGGTTTTAGATGAACAACCTGGCTAGGATGACTGTGTGGAGCTTGGTTCTGAGTTTGTGGGGTAGTTGCCATGGGATGACCTGAAGGAGGTGCTGAGTGACAAGGTTGACTGTGGGTTTGTGTGTGTTGCTCAGTGGGATGGACCCAGGGCTTAGTCTTTGCACTGAGCTGAAGCTGCACACAGTCATTTGGTGGTCGCCGTTCTATCTCTCATTTCAGAAGCTGTTTTAGTGCTTCATTGGGGGGGGGGGGGCAAATATACCGCACCAAACATTTTGCGTGTTGCATTGATATAAGCACCCAGAGCCATGAATACAGTTTCAAATCCAGGGGATGTAGCTTTAGGCTGTGCATTTTCAATGCATAAATGCAGAGTTATGAATTTTGTCTCTTGGTGGTGATACCAGGAAAACACTTGGCATACCATGTTCTAAACTTTTAAAATACTATTTACAAGTTTCAAATCCAGGGGATGTAACTTAGAACTGGAGTCACTAAGCGCGTGCAGGTGAATATGCAGGCTGGGCACATGAGAGGCAGGAGACTAGAAACTCCCTGTGCTCGGGCTCTGGTGAAGGATGTCATTAACTTAGCGGCAAGTTCTGTGCTTTCCCTCAGAGCGCAGATAGGTGGGAACTGATACTAGGTTTTCTCTTTGGGATTTTTCTTCCTTCAAAAATTTAAATATTCTGAGCCTTCCAGAAGGAAAGGAGGAGAGGGGGATTCAGGAGCAAGTATGGATGGACTTGAGGTTCTTAACCTAGAAGAAGGTCAAGAACGAGAGCAAGGAAGGTCGCAGGCCGCAGCATTTCTTAAGACCATTCAGCAAGCTGACAGGAAGGTTTGTGCGATGATGCCTCACAGGACGCTTCTCTTCTGGGGAGAGCCTACCTTAGTTACTGCTGTGATCAGCCAGTGGCCCATAAGATCCCCTGGAAGCCTGGCCCTTGGGCACAGAGCTAGGACCACACCTCAGCTACACTTGCTGCACGGAGCGCTGAGAAGAGATTTTTATGCCTCCATGGTTTTACCTAGCAGTCAAGACTCAAATGAAAAATGTATTTTATTCTACTTCTCAAAGATATTTCAAATGTCCATCCTGTGCTCTACATTCTACATCCCTTCCTCTCAGTGTCCCCCATCCTCCACAGACCTGGTCCCCTCCTTTCCTTCAGAATGTCACTATACATAGGAATCCAGGTACAGGCTAGTTTTCTCTCTGTCTCTTCACTGAGCACCCACCTTAGGGCTTACAGCTCATTTAGCTGGTCCCAAACCCAAGTCATTATCATCTCCTGAAAAATCCATTCACTTCTCCCTTCCCTTCCTCTTCCCTAAAGGTCAGGGTGGACAGCTCTCTTTGCCTCCTTCTGTTCTGGGAAGTTTCTTCACAGAATCTCCCTAGAATCTGTAGTCACACAAGATAGTTTAATCAGCCCCACAGTAGGGGTTTCTCTTTGTATTTATTGGCATTCCTCACACTGCCAGTGAACCACGCTGAGAGCCTCTTTTGGATCCAGCAACTACTTAACGTGTGACCTTAGCCAAGTCATGTAACTTCTCAGTCCATTAATGATTTCACTTAACACGAGGTGCTAAATGTAGTAAGTTCTATAGCCCTGTCCACACACGTATTTATAATAGAACCTGTGTGATTGATCATACAAATCATGTTGGAAAGTTAAGAATCTTGAGGTTGGGGTGGGGGTGGGCTTTTCAGAGACAGGTAGAAACCTGATGCAAGGGAAACTCCCACAAACCTACAAGGGTGACCCCAGCTAAGATGCCTAGCAATAGTGAACTGAACTGTCCATCCCCTGTGATGAGATTGGTGACCACCCCAGTTGTCATCAGAGAGCTTTCATCCAGTAGCTGATGGAAACAGATGCAGAGACCCACAGCCAAACATTAGGATAAGCTTGGGAAATCCTGCTGGAGAGAGGGAGGAAGGATCATAGGAGCCAGAGGGTTCAAGGACATCACACGAAAACCCACAGAATCAACTAACCTGGTTCATAAGAATTCATAGAATCTGAAGCAACAACCAGGGAGCCTGCATGGGACTGACCTGTCTGCATTTATGTGACAGTTGTATAGCTTGGTCTATTTGTGGAACTCATAACAATGACTGCAGGTTCTGGCCCTAATGCTTTGGCTGGCTCTTGGGAACCTATTCCTCACACCGCATTGCCTTGCCTAATCTAAATACAAGGGGAGGTGCTTAGTCTTATGGCAACTTGATATGCCATGCTCTGTTGATATCTATGGCCCACCCCTTTCTGAATAGAAACAGGAAGAGTGGATTGGGAGTGGTACAGAGAGGGAATGGGAAGAAAGGAGAGAGGGGAAACTGTGGTCAGGATGTAAAATAAATAAATTAAATTAAAAATAGAATCTTGAGGCTTAGAAACGGAAAAAAAAGCAATAATATAACAACACAAAAGGCATTCTGAGGTTGTAGGGTCATGGACTCAAGACTTATCATTTCTACCTTGCTTTATTTCTTATATCTTTCAGTTTTTGGAAAGCATTTGATGGAAAGTGCAAAAACAACATGCAGAAACATGCAGAGGTCCATCAGTATGTAGTGAATTGAACTCACCTCCATTTTCTCTGGAAGGTAAAAGGGAACAGAGCAAGTGCATTCTTTGTCAAAATTTGAGCTATCTTCTCGTAGCTGAGCACAGTTTGCACATATATTTGTGTAATTAATCTGTCAGGCAGGGAAACACAATAATTCATTTAGAGGTTAGATGAGCCCACATCTGAAAATTCCATGTCTCAGCCTATCCAAAGTCTTCAATTTTTTGGAGATGGAGCCCGTGGCATGGCTAGAGGACAGCCTGCAGTGTGGGTGTTCTTTTCTGGGGTGCTTGGGAGGAGGCCTTCTTACAAGTCTTCCACTGGGTCGCCAGGAGGCATTTTGCCACTGGCTGGGAACTCCATATCTCTGTTGCACACTTCTGTGATTGGTTGGGAGGAAGCCACTTTCCCCCAGTCCTGAGTAGGGGCTGCTAGGAAGGCATTAGCCAGTGATTCACGAAAACCGTGCTTCCAGCCCGAGCCTAATCACCTTTACAGGAAACTCACTCTCTAGTTTCCATTTTTTTCTATGGAAAATATTTGGATTAATTACCTCACACATCATCTGGAGGAAGTTACTAAAAGTGACAAAGCAGGAAAACAGTATTTCCAGAGAAGATTATTGATGTATGTGCAATAATTCTCAGCTTGAGAAAGTGTTGTGTTCTGCTTTTTGAAAGTTAAATTCTGTGGAAAAATTATATAATGAACTCTTTTTTTTAAAAAAAAAAAGAGTCAAATGTCCCAAGTGAGTGATGCCTGTGTGCTCTGGCAAGGCACTCCGCACTCAGTTCTGGGAGGATGAAGCTGGAAGACAGTGGGAGGCAAGGTTCAGAGACGGGGTAGGGGCTGGGGGGACCAGGAACTGCGTGCTTCCCAATCCTGTGGGCGGCTTCTGCTTCCCTGTCTATGATGAAGAGCAATTAGAAGATTCTGGGCGAGTGGAAACTCAGAGAAGCAAGGGAGAGGCTTTTTCTTTGGAAAGGTGCCAGTAGGATGTAAGATTCTTTTGGAGAGAAAACTAACGGAAAAAAGAAATACTGAGTCTTGGTGAAGTCCCTTAGAGTTAAAGCAGAAAAGTGAAGGGGAATACTAAAGCGTTACCAATGCTCTAAGTCACCATTCTCCACACCCACGGCATGGCTTGAATGATTACTCTGAGAAAACTATTCCATTTCTGGCTGTGGAACTATACTTCAGTTTATAAAGAACATTGAAGAACAGGACAGTATGCCAGTCAAGAGCAAGCACAGACAGCACACTGAACCACACCAAGGGAACTGGGGCTCCAGTGTGGCCAAAGTCCTCTTTTGACTGGAGGATTATATTTGACCTCTAGGATCCTAAATTTTGATCATCAGCATATTTGGTGGAACAGTTTATCTACCAGAGATGTCATACTGGAATGTACTTTATTTCATAGATTCCATTCCTGGTTATAGAAACACAGAGTTAGAAGAAATGTTTCATGGCCACAGTTTTTTATTAGATGATATCTCTGATGCTTTCTACCTTTAAGAATTTTAGTGAGAAACACATATCCCCAATATACAGGGTACACAATGACAGTATTTTGCAATTCAGTGTTCAGCTGAATTTGTAAACCTTTAGATAAAAACAGCAAAGACTGTAATCTGCTATTCATAGAATTTGAGAGGCAGGTGTTATTCATACTTAAAGTGACTTGTAGAGAGTGATTCCTCTCATTGGGTATATAGCTAAAGATAATGCAATTTAGCACATTAAAAAGATACCCATATTCCCACAATTGTTTGCAGTTCTATTCATAATATTATGGAATTGATCTCAATCTAATTGTCGAGTGACAGATGAATACAGACAACGTAGTATATCTATAATGGAACATTATTTGGTCATAAAGACAAAAACTTGTCATTTGCAGCAAAATGAATGGCTATGGAGGCTATTAGAACAACTGATATTGCATCCTGTCATTTATATACGGAAGCTTAAACAGTTCATGTACAGGAGAAGAGTAGCCAGAGCTCAGGAAGGGAGGGAAGTGGGAGGAGGGATGAAGCTGACTGAGGTGAACCAAACACAGGCAGAATAATCCTTGTGCTCCACAGGACAGTAGTGTATTTATGGCTCGTAGTAACTTCCTGTATATTTCATAGCTATCTATAAGAGAGGAGCTAAAATCTAATCATAAAGAAAGCAAGGAGAGGAAAATGGCAATTCCCTTGGTTTGCTCAGTATGCATTTGTAAACATGTACTAAAACAACTCACTGTGCCCAGTAAACTATTACAACCATGACACGTTAACTACACAAGGATAACATTTAAAAGCTCATATGGATTACTGGGGTCTGGCGGGCTTTTGAACTTGACCCTCTCCTTCTGCCTCTGTTTGTTACTTGCTCACTTCTCCAAGATCACCTGACTTGGGCAGGCTTTTGTACGTAAATATGGCTGTAGGTGATCAGTGTGACAGCAAGAATGAATGACGTCAACACAAAGGGCTCTTTTCCCATCTGCATCCCTGCCAGCCCAAAGTTGGGTGGATCCAGTCATACCTAGTTTCCCATTGAGGGGCTATGTTCTTAAAGTGACTGCTCCCATTTATAGTCCCAAACTGAACAACTTTGGAAATAAAAAGTGTAAGCCACAACAAACCTCGATTTCCTTGGTGCTCTTTGCAGACAGTAGAAGGATGATGCCCATACAGAGGCAGAATCCTCCTGTGGCAAAAAAGATAGAGAGGACCACCGAGGCAGATAAATCTAGCTGGTGGGCAGGCAACGTTTGCTGCTTCAGGGCTGTGTTTTCTGGCATTCTGGACAGGTCATACTGGGGCATCATCTCCATTTTGGTCCTGTAGGTGACGCACATACTTTAGGGACATTTAGAACATTCATACTTGTAGTCCTATCACATGATGCTAATGCTACATGAAGAATGACATGAAGTTGTAAATTTCTGTCTTGTTCTCTAGGCAGACCTGCTACCTACAGTAAGCACAGCTCCCTCCAGTCACTGCGGGGAGCACTTGATTTCAGTTCAGTAAGCCTGTTGTGTTAAATGCCATGCCTAAGAGAGTTCGCCTCAGCATTGGTAAAAACCAACTGCTCACGCTCAGAAGCAGTTGTTATGAGAAGTTTCTGAAGTTTGTTGGCTAAGTCGAGGCAAAAGCTTCCTAAGTTTATCTTTATGAACTTGTGTAAATCTTTGATGATCAATACAATTGAAGTTAGGGCTATCAGCTTTTCCCCAAATATGGCTATTGCCTAACATGAATATGAACTAAGTTGGGGAAATGCTCTGAGACCACAGACAGCTAGCTCTGCCATTTGTGAGGGAGAAAGGAGAAACACAGCAATTTGCAGAATGTAGGTGCATGTATTTAATGTCACTAGCTTTCTTTCTTTCTTTCATACATAAGAAAGAGCTAGACAGAAAATGTAGATGACAACATTTTCTCTTGGGGCTGGAGAGATGTCTCAATGGTTAAAAGCACTGGCTGCTCTTCCTGAGGACCCAAGATCGATTCCCAGCACCCATAGGGTAGTTCACAAGTGTCTTTAATTCCAGACCCAAGGGATCCAATGCCCTCTTCTGGCCTCCTCAGGCATTGCATGCACATGATGCACAGACAAAATACTCATAATTCAGCCTCAGACACAATACTCCTGCACATGATTCAGGCAATATACTCATACATATAAAATAACAATAACAACCTTGAAAGGAAAAGGCTCCCCTTAGCCTCTCTCAAATCTACTCTTTAGAGGTTCATGAAGCGTCATCAGATGTTCAGCCTTGCAATATGGTATTAGCTCTGGTTTGAGGGTTTTCTCCCTTGGCCGTTAACAATTTATAAATATTCCTTTATGCAGACTTTGAATTTTATAAAGTTGGCAGAGAAGCCAGGGTGTGTCAATGACAAATGGACCTGACTTAAAAGAATATCAAGTAAATGCAAATATATACAGTAGGAGGTTTCCAATTCAGAATTGATCTTTATACTTGCAAAACAGACAAACAAAAAGAAAATCACCCATGGGAGATTTCAGCATGCCATTTGAATCTGACCTGCAAGTGGTCACTAGACAGGCTCCTGCTGTCACCTACCAGACAGCGTGTGTGAGATGTCAGAGGACACAGTCAGCATCCACTGGTTGTTTTGCTAAATGAACATGGCTAAGGGCTTGGGTTTAAAGAGCAGCCACAGACTACAAGATTAATCTGTATAAAATTGTCCCGCAAGACACCAGGCACGTTTGTGACCTAAGGTCCTGCTCCAATGCTGGAGCAGATAGTGCTCAACAAAAGGGTTATTTCTGTAACAGAGCATTAAGAACAGTATTTCTCAGTCTTCTTATAAAACAAGATGACAAACTTAAAAGAAGCGTCATGGGTAGTTGTTAACTGTGCCTCTCCAGAAAATCAAATCCATAGACACCTAAGTATATATTATAAAGAATTGTCTCACACAATTTTAGAGGCTAAGTCCAAAATCTGCGGAGTCCAGTCAGTGTCCCAGTTAAGTTCTGAAGACCAAGAGACTGGCATAACCTCAGGAAGAGTCGGTTTTTCAGTTAGAATTCTGTTAGTTGGGGGTGGGGGAACTCAGCCTTCAGTTCTGGGTAGGTCTTAAATGGGGGGGGGGCGGTGAATCCCACTCACATAATGGAGGGCAATCTGATTCAATTAAGTCCGATGATTTAAATGTTATTCTTACCATAGACAACCTCACAGAATAATGCCTCACTATTTGGCACCATGTGGTTCAGCCAAGTAGACATATTAAAACCTGTCATCAAAGGCAAGAAGCGCAGACATTTCTAGGGCAATGTTCTTGAGATAACCAGGTACACATTATATATCCACCTATTTATATTCACTCTCTTTTCTAAACTTTCAATCTTTTTTCATTAATTTTTTCTTACATATTTTGATCATATTCTTTCCTTTCCAACTCCTTCCCACCACCCTACCTATTCAACCTCATATTCCCTCTAAAAAAAAAATGGAAAATAAAAATCTAATAAGGCAGAAAATACCCAAACAAAACAAAATGAAAAGAAAAAGCCCACAAAAACAATAACCACAAAACAAAACAAATCTCCCAAACTCCAGACTCTGCTTTCTGTTGGCCAACTATTCCTGTCCTGGCCTGGGGTATGGTTGGTATACTCCAGGACATTCCATAGGGTATTTCCTTTCCCAGCAGGTAGCAATCACAAATAGCTTCTTGGTTAGGGGTGGGATTTTGTGTCCACTGCCCTTCTCAGTGCTGGGGTCATGTCTGGTTTGAACTTGCTCAGGACTTGTGCATGCTGTCACAGGCTCTGTGAATTTGTGTGTTTCACCCCTGCTGTGTTTAGAAGACAACGTTTCCTCAGAGTCATCCATCACCTTGGCTCTTACAATCTTTCTGCCTCCTCTTCCACATAAATAGATACCTGAGCCTTGCAGGGAGGGGTTTGATGACATCTCACTTAGGACTGAGTGCTCTGAAGTCTCACGCTCTGCACATTGTCCAGCTGTGGGTCTTTGTGTTAATTACTATCTATTGCAAGAAGAATCTTCTCTGATGAGGATCAAGTGAGGCACTTATCTATGGGCATAGCATTGTGTTATGAGGAGTGATTTTATTGCCATGCTCCTTTAGCAGAATAATAGTAGTAGGTTTTTCCTAGGGCTCATGACCTACCCCAGTCTCAGGTTGTTTTTCCTAGGGCCCATGACCTACCTTAGGTTCTTGGCCGGTTCAGCAGTTTTGAGTATGGTTTTCATCTCGTGGAGTGGGCCTAAATCCGGTTCTAGATAACACAACTTACACTTGCAAATACATTTCATTTGTTTTGCTTATTAATAATCAACGTTCCTCAGCACTTTTGACAAGTGGATATGTTGTGTGGCATAGAATATTTAGCTGCATCCCTGACTTCAGCTAAGTGTCAGGCACACCTCCCACTGGATGCCAGTAGTAGCCTCCTGCTCCAGTACACAGCTAAACATAATTTTAGGCATTGCAAATGTACCCTAAAGCTGGGCAGTGGTGGTGTGTTGGGGAATATTATTTTAAGGTGTGTTACTTTTGTTTACATTGTATTTGTTTAACTCTGTGAACCTGCGTTACTGTGCCTGTCTGGAACACCTGATTGGTTTAATAAAGAACTGAATAATAGCAAGGCAGGAGAAAGGATAGGCGGTGCTTGCAGGCAGAGAGGATATATAGAGGAAGAAATCTGGAAGGAGAGAGCAGGGATCCAGAGGAGAAGAACTCCAGAGACCAGCCACCCAGCTACACAACCAGCAATGGAATAAGAGTAAGATTTATAGAGTAAGAGAACAGGAAAAGCCCAGAGCCAAAAGGTTGTTGGGATAATTTAAGTTAAGGAAAGCTGGCTAGAAAGTAAGCCAAGCTAAGGCTGGGCATTCATATGTAAGAATAAGCCTCCGTGTGTGAATTATTTGGCAGCTGGGTGGCAAGTCCCCTAAACAAATGAGTAAAATACCAAGAACAACAGTGGCACATGCCTTTTATTGCAGCATTTGAGAGGCAGAGGTAGGATCATCTTTGAGTTCAAGGCTAGCCTGGTCAACATAGGAGTTCCAAGCTAGTCATGCTAGTGAGATCATGTCTTGAGGAGAGAAAAAAAAAAAAAAAAAAAAAAAAGCAAATGCACCCTAAGGGGGAAGATTGCCTGTCTAAGAACCACTGTTCTGGACTGACACCCATTGGCTAGTAGCTTGTCGTGTGGTGGTATCATTAAAAAATCTGGGGAGGGATTTTCTTAAATTGTAGTCTTTATTTTTCCTTAATCACGGTGTAACCTGGTATGTACTCTTTATGCACACTCACTGGAGACAGGGAACCAATGACAGACCAAAGTAATGATTCCAATGCAGTGTACTTATTGAGCTTCCTTGCAGGGGGATGGGGGTACTGACCCCCAAACAGCCACATGGCTTTAATCTCATCCCCACATGGGTAACTGTCATCAAGGCATAGGTAGAGTCTATTCTTCAGGGAATGGTCTACCTATATACTAAAACATTTACCGTCTGTTTTAATAACTCCTAAAACCACATGCAGTTGGGGCAGAACTACATAGGGATGGGAGCAGGGTGCAGAAAGGAGTGGCTGGAATCTAACGACTCTCCCAAGTTTCTATTCTATGCAGGAATGCCAACAGCAGTCATATCAGTTGTTCTGGTTTAGACAGTGATGGCAGCTAATGTTTGGAGGACAGCACGTCACAATACCTTTTAGGGCAGTATCACACACTTTACAAATTTGGACCGCCTTACATCTAACAGTCTTTCCCTATTACCTGCAGGGATGCAGATATGGTAAATATGTGTAGAGTCAGGACATGGTTATGTGTGCAGGGTGGACATTCCCAATATTCCCAATGGTCTCAGGGTTATGGGCAACTTGGTGGATTGTTCTGAATTTTGCCAGGCTTAGACTGCCATGTCTTCATAGGAGATTATGCCAGTATATGTTTTTCTAGATTGTCTAAGATGTCACTTGACAAACAGTTACATGCCTGGATTAGGAAGCTATGATGTGATCCATTTTATTTACTGTTGAATAGGGAAATCCCACTTGTTAGGGTTAAAAGGATGAAAACAGGGTTTGGTTTGGCCATAACATTTCACTTCCCTAGTGGCTCTCTTTTCTCTTCGTTGGGCTCCAGTCAGGATCTCTGAAGGTGGAGTGCAGCTTTGAAGGTGTGTGGCAGCTCTGAGGCCTGAGGAGGTGCACAGGCAGTGCTCACTGGAATGTAGCAGTGTGTGGTTTTGCTGGGCTGTGATTTGCCACCCTGTGAGCTAGAATAACTTCAATGTAAAATTTCACCAGTGATGGCATCCATTATTATCTGTTGGCTGTATGCTTGAGTTTCCAAAAAGACAGCTTGATTTCCCAAATGGAATCTGAGTCCTGGGCCTGACTTCCATTTCTATTATTAGAACTGTGCATGTTCTTTGTGAGACTCAGTTTACTGACTGTAAAATATGAACAAGAACTGGACATAGTGTTGCATGGTTCAATTCCAGCACTTGGGAAGCAGAGGCTGGCAGATCTGAGTTTTTAGGCAAGCCTGGTCAACACAGTGAGTGCCAGGATAGCCAAGGGAAACATCAGAGCTTGTCTCAAAATAACAAACAAAAAATGAATTAAAAGTGTGACTAATACTGTTAGGAATGTTTCAGTGATGAAGCAGACTATATATGGAGTTGTACACGGTGCTTGGAACAGAGCAGATAATTATATGAGTAACAAAATGGAGTTTGATCAGTAGGCAGGTGTGGTGGTACATGCCTTTAAACCCAGCACTAAGGAGGCAGAAGCAGGTGGATATCTGAGTTTGGGGCTAGCCTGGTCTACAGAGTGAGTTCCAGGATAGCCAGGACTACGTAGGGAAATCCTGCCTCTAAACAAAACAAATGAAAAAGGAATTTGATCAATAAAGTAAAAATAGTAATGTATTATAACCCACAGAATAAAATATTCATGTGTCTTCGTTGGTGTAAGAAATAACTGAATGAAGAAATCAAGAAAAAGGAAAGCTTTTCACAAGGATTCCAATAAAGATCAAAAGAATGAAAGGAACAGAAAAGATACCGCAGTAATAATCTGTGGCTGCTAAAAGTGACTGGGTGGCTTGAAGAAAAAGATATTTACATGTCTTTAAAGTATCTCCTCCAACACAGATATGGGCTACAAAGGGAAAAATGGTACAGCCTTCTGCCATGGAGGGAAGTGGCAGATGGCACCTTTACTGGATGTTCAAGGCCAGTATCATGGCAACTAAGACACAGTAACATTTTTCATCCCCTGATAGGACACAGTGAGACGGACATGCTACCACTGTGGTTCTGACCGAAAGCCACAGAACTTGACGTTATGATACAGACAATCAGAGTTTGGGACAGTTTACAAAAGGAATGATGAGTGCTCATCCGTGAGGTCAGGAGGGAAGAGAAAAGGGACTGTCGCCGAAGGAAGACTACGCAGTGCAGCAGGATCCTCCACGGGGTCCTCGGCTGGGACGAGGCCATCAGAGGAGAAACTTGTGCCAGCAGAATGACAGGCACAGTTATTTAACTGCACTGTGCTGGTGTTGGTTTACCGTCAGTTTGGGCACCCGTGCACTGGGTATACTAGATGTTAACATGGGGAGAACCTGGGGACGGGGACATGGGAATTATCTACACTATTTTTGCAAAAATTGTGCATGCTGGAAATTGTTTCAAGTTAAAAAGTCGAATCAAGTAAGTGGACAAGGCTGCTGTATTTATTATCTGCCCATACCAGGCACACTTGCTCTTTCTAGTTTTGTGGGCTACACTGTGTGCCGAGACCATGCTTCACAGAGGGAATAGAGGCGTCAGATGGCACCTGACAGGCACAGAGATATGACGAGACCATAAATAACACGACACTGTGCTTCCAGCCTCCCTTCAAGCTATGACAAAGACCCAACAAAGACCCAGCAGGCATCTGTCTCCCCATGGTGGGATCCCTTCCAGCCGACCTGCCTGCCAAGGGCTGTGAGATGATAGCTCACTTTTCTCAGTCTACCTTGACCAATCAGAAATGAGGGAAGGGGGGCTCATCCCAGGCCACCAAAAGCACTTACAACCCTGAGCCCTCTCCTGGTTGAGGGTAGAGGAGATGGATTTTGGTTTCCAGATCCCCTAATCACTTGTGGGAAGTCTACTTCTGAGCTACCACCCCAGCCATCATGCTTAGTTTACCAATTTGCTCCATGGGCACCATCTCATGGTCTCTCTGACAGCTTTGTGAGGTAGCATTCCCATTTTGGAGCCTCTAAGAAACACTGAAGTTCATAGAGGGAAGTGGCTCCGGTTTTCAGCTGCTATTTCCTGTCTCCTGCATGGTCAAAGCAGAGGAGAAGAAAAACTCAGTCTGCTCAACAAAGACAAAACACACAAGGCAGAGCTTCTTTATTGTGTGAGGGCATGAGCCGGAGGACAGCTGTCAAAGAATCCCCAGGACGCATTCTCAGTGATCCACTGGGTGACGGATGCAGTTAACATCATTACATCACAGTAGGTAGTTACTGAGCACTTGCAGTATGTTGGCAACTGGCAACTGGACACTTCATCAGGACCCAGGCTTAGAAAAGGCCCAGCTTCAAGGACTCCGACTTGCATAGGCTAAATACTCCCATATCTAGAAGCTCAAAAACCTCCTTTCTTATCTAAATGAGAGAAAAAAAAAACAATAGAAAGGTTATGATCACACGAAAGTAGTCCCAGTGAACAAAGTCTACACCTGGGGCTCCAGGTGTTCATACAGCTGTTATGGTCAGAATCAGAGAGGGCAAAGTCCACACCTGGGGCTCCAGGTATTCATACAGCTGCCATGGCCAGAATCAGAGAGGGCAAAGTCCACACCTGGGGCTCCAGATGTTCATACAACTGTTATGGCCAGAATCAGAGCAAGCAAAGTCCTCTGCATGTTGATTCAGAGTTGAGAGATAAATAAAGGAGGAGTACTATGTAAAACATCAGTGTCATTAAAGAGCCTTTACGTTTGCATCCATCCAAAAGAAAACACCATAGTAATGTTCAAGGACTGCAAAGTGCTTTTTGTAACCCAGATTTTCATGCAAGGATCTAAAAAAGGATTGATTACCTTGTTATCATTGTTAATGGCATGAACATAACAAAGGTATCTATGATGCGGGAGACAGTTGTGTAGCTTGGTCTGTTTGAGGGCCCCCTGGCAGCAGGATCAGGATCTGTCCCTGGTGCATGAGCTGGCTTTTTGGAGCCCATTCCCTATGGTGGGACACCTTGCACAGCCTTGATGTAGGGGGAGGGGCTTGGGCCCTTGAATGTACCAGGCTCTGCTGACTCCCCATTGGAGGCCTTACCCTTTTGGTGGAGGGGATGGAGAGTGGGACAGGCGGGGACAGAGACAGGGGGGAGGGGTGGAAGGAGGGATGAGAGGGGGATCTGTGGTTGGTCTGTAAAATGAATAAAAAACTGTTTTAAATAAAAAAGGCAAAAAAAGAGGATAGAAAGGAAGATGGCGGCTGCCGCCGGTGGCCGTGAGTGAGAGCAAAATCGGATGATGAACTGATGTGGAAATAAGAGGAACAGGCCCACAAAGAAAGACGTCTGTGGGGGTATTGTGTTCCCCAAAAAATTGTGTATGCTAATAAACTTATCTGGGGTCAGAGACGGAATAGCCACAATATTAAACATAGAGGTTAGGCAGTGGTAGCACACGCCTTTAATCCTAGCATTCCAGAGGCAGAAATTCATGTGTTCAAGGATACACCCAAGCATGGTGACCCACGCCTTTAATCCCAGAAAGCACGCCTTTAATCCCAGGGAGTGGTGGTAGAAAGCAGAAAGATATATAAGGCGTGAGGACCAGAAACTAGAGGCATTTGGCCTGGAGAGGCCTTTGCCCTGGAGAGGCCTTTGGCCTGGAGAAGCCTTTGGCCTGGAGAAGCATGTGGCTGGTTAAGCTTTCAGGCTTCTAGCAGCAGTTCAGCTGAGACCCATTCTGGATGAGGGCTCGGGGCCTCCAGTCTGAGGAAACAAGACCAGCTGAGGATCCAGCGAGGTGAGATAGCTGTGGCTTATTCTGTCTCTCTGACCTTCCAGTGTTCACCCCAATACCTGGCCTCAGGTTTGATTTTATTAATAAGACCTTCTAAGATTCATGCTACAGACGTCAAAAAAGGTATACAGAAAAAGAGAAAGATAAAAAATCAGAGACAAAAGATAGATGGATTAATTTAAGTTAAGAAAAGCTGGCTAGAGCATCAAAGTTTCTCTGCCTTCCCCGGGAATCCGCGGTTTGGATCGATCCTTCCCACGCGGTCTTCCCAGGCCTGCGGGTGAGCGGATCGCCGGGAGCTCGGGTGAGAGGTGCGGTACAAGCGGCATGGTCGTAAGGAGCACAGGGAAGGAGCAGCGGCCAGGACTCCCCGGGTGACCCTTTGGGGCTCGACAGAGCTGGGTGAACGCAAGAAGAGGAGCTACAAGGTTCAGGTCAGGGACGCCCGAACCTGCACAGTGGATGTTAATCACCTTGCTGATTGCTTCTCAATTGGGAACTAGTGGAGAGCGCAGTGCGGGGCAGGTGCGCCCTGCGGGACCTGGGCTCCGTGCGGCAGGGATCAGTCCAGCTGTGGCTACAGAGGCAACGAGGGAGGAGGCCGCAGTGCTCGCTGGAACCTGAAGGATCGAGGAGCCAGAGAAGGAGGAGGACATCAGGGCCCAGCCACCCAGCTATACAGCAAGCCACGGAGTAAGAGTTGTCTTTGGATCCTGTATTTCAAGAAGCTCTCAAAAGAAATTATCAAGATCACCCAACCACCGAACCAGATCACCAGAATCGTAAGTATACACCTCACCGACTGAGAACAGGGGTGGTCAGCTTGCCCAGGGAACCAGATTTTTAGTTTCTCATTTCCTGGTGCTTGAAGTTTCTCATTTCTGAGGCTTGGAGGTGTAAGCCTGAAGGGTTAGGGTCTTACACCATCTGCACTGAGCAGAGAAAGAGATGAGTAGACGCCAACGGAAAAATACAGGCAACAACATAAAGACCTATATGACAACACCAGAACCTACCGACCCTACAATTGCAAGTCCTGAACATACCAAGGCAGAAGAAACAGAAGAAATCAATCCTAAAAATGACTTTGAGAAGATGATAGAGGCCCTTAAAGAAGAAATAAAAAATACCCTTAAAGAGGAAATAAAAAATTTCTTCAAAGAGGAAACGAAAATTTTCATTAAAGAGGAAATAAAAAATTCCCTTAAAGAGGAAATGAAAAACTCCATTAAAGAAGGAATAAAAAATTCCCGTAAAGAGGAAATGAAAAACTCCATTAAAGAGGAAATGAAAAACTTCCTTAAAGAGGAAATAAAAAATTCCCTTAAAGAAATGGA
>CABHPH010130387.1:0-29414 GCA_902168325.1 Peromyscus nudipes
TGTGCGAGGTAGTCTTGATAATTGACACAGGAAGACCCAGCCCATTGTGGGTAGCACAATTCCCTAGGCTAGACCCTGAACTGTAAGAGAAAAGAAAGATAGCTAAGCAAACAGGCAGCATAGGTGCATTCATCTCTCGTTGCTGTGGACTGTGAATGTGATGTGCAATCAACTGCTTGATTTCCTGCCTTCTCCCCCAGAAGGTGGGAGAGTTATATAATTTGGCATTATATTTGCATTGGCGGGGGGCGGGGGCGTCAGGGTTCTTGTTACAGCAACAGAAAGGACTAGAACACATACATAGTTGTATGTAAGGTGTTTTAAAACTACAGTAAAAGAAAATGAACCCTACTGTTATATAACAAAACCTGACATGCTGATGACCTGTGCATTAATTACTTATCTAACTATGTACTAATTAACTCATGCTGCCAGAGTAGGTAGAATTTATGCAATTAAGCGTCACCTCTCCCATTTACTGGAGAGAACTGGGTCCAAAGATGTTTGAAAATGGTTGCCATAGGTACCTACTCATCCTTGCCAATGGGTATTATACCCCTACTGTACAAGCAGGACCAAAAGAAACAAATGAGATGCTGAGATTCACCTTGGACTGGAAAGAGCATCCTTGTCTTCAGGTTTCCACATTTGTTTAAATATCAGAAGGGGCCAGAGAGATGATTTGATGGTAAAGAGTACTCACTGCTCTTCCAGAGGAATAGGGTTCAATTCTTAGCACCCACATGGTGTCTCAACCATATGTAACTGCAGTCCCGGAGATAGAATACCCTCTTTGGCCTCCCTGGGCACTGGGCACACACATGACACACAGATATACATGCAGACAAAACACTCATATAAATAAGTGGTAAATAATTTAAATATCAAGGAACCTTATGTGTTATAATCATGATTGAGCCATAGATTAAATATTGCAGCAATTATGTTTACAAAGTTTGGAATTGCCAGGCAGTGGTGGTGGCTCACACCTTTAATCTCAGCACTTGGGAGGCAGAGGCAGGATCTCTGTGAGTTTAAGGACAGTCTGGTCTACAAAGTGAGTTCTAGGACAGCTAGAGAAACCTTGTCTTGAAAAACAACAAAACAAAACAAAAAAAGAATGTATATCTGTGTATAAGAATTGTGTGTGTGTGTCTGTGTATGTGTGTGTATATATATACATATATGTGCACATCACATTCACATTCACAATATATCTGTGTGGAGGGCTGCTGTATATATATATGAGTGTGTATCTGTGTGGAGGGCTAAAGTTGATTTAGACTCTTCATCAGTCACTCGCTACCTTGAACACTGAGCAAGGCTCGGCCCCTTCACTTGCCCCAGAGCTCTCATCTAGTTTGGCTAGCCAGTTTGCCGCGGGGATTGCCATCGCCACCACACCCACGTGGCATTTGTGTGGGTGCTAGGGATTTGAACTGTGGTCTTCCTGCTTGTATGCCAAGCCCTTTTCCTAACACTGAGCCGTGTCCCCAGCACTCCCCAGGGAGGGTCTTCTGACTCCCAGGACTGTTACACCCCATGCCGCTTCTCTCCAGCTTTGGCTGCAGTTGTTTGTGCTGTGCTGAAGGATTTATTGAAAGTCTACTGCATACAACATGCCAGTCACTGAAGGGATTCCAAAGAAGGAGAGTCTAAGTGGCTCTTTTTAAGATACCTGCAGTCTGGTTGGAGGTGAATATAAGACAATGAGAATAGAGTCATCCAGTGTACGAGTATTTAGGCATTAATATTTGCAGATGTCGCCAATACACCAAATATTGTAGGAATTCAGAAAATGCCAAGGACAGCCTCCTGGACCGGTGGCACTGTGCTGTGTCTGAGGATGAAGGTGGCATTCTGGTGAGTGAAGAGAGGATGCTGCCAATTCTTTTGAGCTAGGATTTGGTCACCCGGGGCATCTTTACGAGCCGCTTATGAGACTGTTGCTTCAGTGCCTGTCCCTGTTCAGCTTTGGAAAAGAGATAAATATAAGAAGCCAAAGAAAAACGGGCATTTTACAAAACGATTCCAGAAAGAGTTGACCGCTCCAAGTCCCCGGGTCGGAAACTGAGGATGAGGGAGAAAGCGTCATCACATTCCCATAAACTGCACTTCATCTAAACAGCTCCTAGAAAATTTGAATTTGTGAAACCCCATTGATCTTGATTTTGCTATAAATAATTGCCTACCGTTTCCAAGCTGTCAAAATCCATTGCTGTTGAAGGTCCTTCAGAACAGAAAAAGGTCAGACCGGAAGCCAAGAGATTTTAATGCTGATATCCCCACCAAAAGGTCTGTTCGCTAAAGGTCCCTCGGTGCCTTGTGGACAGGCAGCTCCGCCAGCCTGGAGGATGGGGAGATGCTCACCTCCAGGCAGGATCTGCCTTTTTCTTCTGCATCTTCTGTCCTTGTACACCAGTCTCCACAGAGCCGACACAGAGTGCCCTCATCTTGCATTCTGATGAAACATACATGTGTGTCTGGCTTAGGAAGATGTGTAAAGGTGTCTTCCAGTGACCAGGAAACTAAGAAAGGTGATGTCACTGAGGCCCAGGGCATTGTCAGGCTGGGGTATGTAGCAAGAGGAATGTAGAATGAAATTGGCTTCTGAGGAGGCTGGAGCTGAGGGCCTGGGCTAGTACTCAGGAGTCTTTGAAGACTTGGGGATGGGGCTGCCGCCAGCCGCCATGGTGGCTGCTGTATCACCCCCTTCCTGATCCCTCATGCCCTCTGCAGGTGTTTTTGGACCATCTCTGAATCACAGTGTGTGCACAGCTGTCCTGTGACTACCACCATTCCCACACATTTTTGCATGTAGCCGAGGTGGCCACTGGGCCCTTCTATCTCCTGATCCATTTAGACTGGGAGCCTATCTACTCCTGAGCTCCTTGGTCTCCTTCCTGAGACTAGACTTTGTTCCAAGAAATCCCATGCCTCACACTCACCTGGGTCCTGTCATCTCAGAACCTCCTGCCATAGTCTGAGCCTCTGCTTCCGGTTACATTTTGTCTCTCCTTTAAGCCTGCTCGGCCTGCCCCCTTCACACCCGGACTGCTCTGATCTTAACGCCGGTTGGGAGTGCAGGAGTCCCAGTGCCTTCCTGCCTGGTGTGGGGAATGTAGACTTTGTTCCTGGAATCCTGATGCCCTCTGAGAACATCCCTGACCTGTCCCCCAAGCTACTTGGCTTGCAGTCGGTCTGTAGGGCTCTTGTCATCGCAGGGTGACTCTCGTCGAGATTTTGATGGCTTTTCCTTTTCTAGTATTTCCCTCCCACCCTGCCCCTGACCCTGGCTCCCACTTGTCACCTCTGTCACCAAAGGGGAATCTAGCATGTTCCACAGGAGAGCAGTGCCGTCATCGGGTCCAGAAGACCTGTCTGGAGCCTGACTTCTGAAGCCCCTGCACTTGCTTGCCTAGCTTTGCTCTTCTGCACAATTGACCGGTGTGTGTTCTCCAGCTGCAACCCTGAACCTCCCTCTAGTCAGGCTAAGTGGTCCAGACCAGAGCCAGGGCCCGGGCTAGCCTCTGCATTTCCTGATACTCAAAACTATCCCAGGCGTTGTTGGGCCTGGTAGTGCTGGGGAGGCAAAGGCAGGCTGATTGCCATGAGTTCAAGGCCACCCTGGTTAACACAGCTAGTTCCAGGCTAGGAGGGCTACACATGGTGAAACCCATCTCAACATGAAACAAAACAAAAAACAAACAAGAGCTGGGAGACTGGGCGGATACCTTCAAAGTTACCTGTCTAGCAGTTTCTCAAGTCTCCCTCCATCCCCTGTGAGAGGTGTTTGAATGTGTTCTAGAGAGACTCAATCACTATGGGCTTCCGCTGATATGTAAAAAGCCCGTGTCTCATTTGCAGGGCCTGGGTGGCCTGCAGGAGCTGACAGTGACTGCCTGGCCAGGTAGTCAGTCTGCTCACAGCTTGTCTGCTTTAAATAGCTAGATATACTGCAGTAACCTCACACTTTGGTTTTCCAGGATTTGGCAAGTCTACTGAGAACGCTTGTAGCAAGAATAAACCAGCCAAGCACCATTGTGTTCTATGCAAACATTTAGAGAGTCTTCCTTAACCCACCTAGAACAACGTAGAAACAGATCTTATTTAAACAAGCTGGTCAAGAGTGCTTGGTGTTTTGATTTTAATTTGATTTCTTTGCCTGATTCATCAGATGGAGTCTTTTTTAAAAATGGGTTTGAGCTGGGCAGTGGTGGTGCACACCTTTAATCCAAGCACTCAGGAGGCAGAGACAGGCAGATCTCTAAGTTCGAGGCCATCCTGGTCTACAGGGTGAGTTCCAGGACAGTCAGGACTACACAGAGAAACCCTGTCTCGAAAAACAAAAATAACAAAACAAAAATTGAGTTTATAACATTCTCCCTTCTTTTCTTAATTCTCAGCCCTCCCATATGTCCCTCCTCTTTCTCCTCCAATTCAGGGCCACTTTTTCCATTGTTACCATATGCATATATGTATATACATGTGTATTTCTGAACACAGCCTGCTCAGTCTGTATCATGTTACTTGTGTGTATGTTTTCAGGGCTGACTGTTTGGCATTGGACAACCCATTGTGCAATTTTCTGTGGGGATCCTTCTCTTTTTTTTACAAAAACAAACCTGCTTTCCTTCCTTTCTGAGGAGAACCCCAGTAGCCCCTGGGGGTTTCTAGTCACTGTGGTCTGTTTTCTGGTATGGCTCTGACGTCAGGACAGTCAGCAGTGATGTGGGAAGGAGGCCATCTGGGAGCCCTTTGCCCAGAGGACTGGTGGGGTCTGGGAGCCCTTTGCCCAGAGGACTGGTGGGGTCTGGGAGCCCTTTGCCCAGCGGACTGGTGGGGAGGTGTTGGCCTGCCTGGCTCTGTGACTGCTGACCCAGCCCAGGCAGTATGTCGCTGTTCTGTCAGGTTCCACAGCCAGTCTGAGGTCTCCTCTACCTTTTAACCCCTCTTGCTGCAAGGGGCTGTGCTCAAGTTCAGCAGCACTTCAGATGAAGCTTGAGATCTGTGGTAACAGGACAAAGCCTGTGTCTGGTGAACTCGAGTGAAGGCCATTTTGCTTTAGGCCCTAAGGCTTTTATCTCAGGGAAGTGATTTGAGTTCCACTAAGGAGCCTATGGAATTTTGGCTTTAAGGTTTGCAGCTCATGACCAATGTTACCTTACCATACTTTCGGGAAATGCAGCACAAGCCAGAGGGCTGTGGCCCTCCGTTGTTTAAAGCCCTGAAGAAGAAGGAAGCAACAGGAGAACGTCGGGGGTTTGATTTTGCTTTGAGAGCCTGGTCTTTGCCAAGAGTCATTTTCACAAGAAATGCACGGGTGATAGCAGCTGCAGGTTTCTGTACAGCTCTGAACTGAAGGGCTCCTTTAAGAAGCCGGCTTCCATAGTAAACCAGTGGCAGATGGCAGAAGTATGCCATGTGTTTTAGGACACCACAACCTTTTTTGGCAGAGCAAAGACTATGTCCCTGAGGCAGGGTGTATGAGCCAGGGCATGAGGCTTGTATTCAGGAAATCAGAGATCTTCCCACATCTTACAAAGGGATTTCTCAGCTGCCCAAAGGCCTGCTCTGCCTTCTAGACTGGCAAGCCTCAAGCCTTTTTGATTGAGCAACCCAAGGGCCTGAGATTTAGTCTTTGAGTGTGTAAAGGAGCCTGGGGTTGCAAGCTTTATCCAGGATTGTGGGATTGTGCTTTATCCAGCCCTACTTTTCCCCATTCAGCAGTAGAGAACTTTCCAAGAATGGGTTCTGGGCCTTGTGAAACAAAGTGGAAACTCAGACATCAGACATTGATTGTTCACTAATTATATATAAAGGAAAAGGCCAAGTACCATCTGAGAGAAGTTTGGGACTACCCACCTGCCTGATGGACTTCTGTAGCTAGCCAGGCTTGATTGATTACCTGCTGTTTGCTGAGTCTGGTCCCTTCCCAGGAATACCCAGGAGAGGATGGCACAGCACTTCCCTAGGCAGCTGTGATGATTTGAATGAGGATGGCTCCCATGGGTGCATATATTTGAATGCTTGGTGGGGTATTTGAATGTATTTGGCCCCCATAATCTCATAGGGAGTGACACTATTAGGCTTTGTTGGAATAGGTATGGACTTGTTGGAGGAAGTGTGTCACTGTGGGGGCAGGCTTGAGGATTCCTATGCTTAGGATACCATCCAGTGTCTTAGTTGACTTCCTGTTGCCTGCCAGATGTAGGACTCTCAGCTACTCCAGCACCATGTCTGACTGTACGCCACCATGCTCCTCACTATGATGGTAATGGACTGAACTTCTGAAACTGTAAGCGAGCCCTCTCAATTAAATGTTTTCCTTATAAGAGTTGCTGTGGTCATGGTGTCTCTTCACAGCAATAGAAACCCTAAGACAGAGGTTGGTACCAGAAGTGGATCATTGCTGTGATAGGCTAGACTATATTTTTGTTTGGAGGAATTTGGACTTTGGTACTTTGGGTTATGAAAGCAGTGGAATGCTTTAAGTAATGCTTAATGGGTTAATGGGCCATACTAGTAGGAGCATGGAAGACGGGGGTGCTAAGAGTTATTTGAACTGTTGGGGGTTCACTCAAGAGGTTTCAGTGGAGAAGAATTTTAGTATGTTGCCAGAGGTCTTTCTTATGATATTTTGGTGAAGAAAGTGGCTGCCCTTTGCCCTTGTCTGAAGAATCTGCCTGAGGCTAAAGTGAAGAGTTTTGGATTAATTCCCTTGGCAGAGGGAATCTCAAAACAGCTTAGTATAGACTCTGCTATGTGGATATTAGTGGTAACTCTAATGAAGATTTATAGTGAAAAGGAACAAACTGAGCAGGGTAAATTACAAAATGTAAATTTTGAGGAGAAAAAGAGCGCCAGAAAGTGGAATGGAGCTAAGTTCTTTGTTCAAGGTGATAAACAGATTAAGAAATGGAATAAAGAATAAGATCCCACCCAACTAAATTTCCAACTTGTGGAAAGAAAGTAAAGAAAAGCTTAGAGCTGGGTGTGGTGGGGCACACCTTTAATTTCAGCACTTGGGAGGCAGAGGCTGGTGGATCTCTGAGTTTGAGGCTAACCTGGTCTGGAGATCTAGTTTCAGACAGCCAAGTTTAGGCAGTGAAGGACAGAAAGCTGGTGAAGTTGTGATTAGACAAGGGGCCATGTTCCAGCCCCAGTAAGTAGGAGAACTTGGCAACTTTGGCCACGTGGTTCTGGCTTTAGAGTTAAGGATAGAAGAAAGGGGTTATGAAATTTGCTTCCATGGCTAAAAAAAGCTGCTGAGGCCAGGCATGTGTCAGGGGTGTTCCTGAATGAAGGCCTAGTAGAGAAGCCATTGAGTGAAGCTGTGAAGTTGAAGCCTGGATTGCCTTGGAGAACCCAAGATGCTAGAGATGCCAGAATCATGGGATACCTGCTAAGGAGAGCTGATAATAGGGAGTGGAACCAGCCCCAAAGAAAGAAGTGTGCTGCAGTCAAACATGAACAGAATTGGAGATCTGAAGAGCGTTTTAACATCAGACATGAAGATGCAAAGTTTGGAATTTGCCCAGCTGGTTTTTGGTCTTGCTTTGGTCCAATATTTCCTTATTATGCTCCCTTCACTACATGGTTTAGAATGGTAATGTATATCCTGTCCAATTATATGTTTGAAGTATGTGATCTGCTTTTTGATTTTGATATTATAGGGAATTGTAGTTAAGAAATTGCTTGAATCTCAGAAGAGACTTTGGACTTTGAAACAGGATTGTGACTGGTATTGACTATGGAGACTTCTAATGTTGGACTAAATGCATTTTGCGTTATGATATTGTTACATGCTTTTGGGGGCCAGGGAGTGGAATGTGGTAGTTTGAATGTATTTGGCCCTCATAATCTCATAGGGAATGGCACTCTTAGGAGATGTGGTTTTGTTGGAGTGGGTATGACCTTGTTGGAGGAAGTGTGTCACTGTGGGTTTTAAGAATTACTATGCTTAGGATACCACCCAGTATCTCAGTCAACTTCCTGTTGCCTGCAAGATGTAGGATTCTCAACTACCAGCACTACGTCTGCCTGCATGCTGCCATGCTCCCTGTCCTGATGACAGTGGACAACCTCTGAAACTGTAAGCGAGCCCCCTCAATTAAATGGTTTCTTTATAAGAGTTGCTATGATCATGGTGTCTCTTCACAGCAATAGAAACCCTAACTAAGACACTTTGTTCCCAGCCTGTGCAACTGTTTAGGAAGGATTAGGAGGTATGGCCTTGTTGGAAGAGGTGTGTCTCCAGTATTAGCTTTGAGGTTTTCAAATGCCCCTGCCATTCCCAGTGAGCTTTCTCTGCTTGGTGCTTGTGGATCAGTATGTGAGCTTTCAGCTCCTGCTCAGTTCCACGCCTGCCTCCAGCTCACATCTTCCCTGCTCTCATGGTCATGGATTCAGCTCTGAAACTGTTAGCCCCAAATAAACTCTTTTCTAAGTTGCCTTGGTTATGGTGTCTTATCAGAGCAGTAGAAAATGAACTAATACAGAAGTCCTCTGTCCAGTCTTGTTCAGTCTTATCATAGGGAGGGAGGAGCTTGGTCAGTGGGCACATGATATCACACTAAGACAGATAAATTATATCCTTGGGGTCATCTTGATGATATACCGAAATTCTTTTTTTCTTTTGTTATAACAACCATCTGAACAGATGTGATCATCGTGTCCTCAACTTGTCACCTGTTTATGTAATTAAGATCTCTGCCCTCACTTCCCACACCTGTGAAGAGAAGACTGTGCCCCCAGTAGCCCAGCTCATAGCCAGGGACATTATGAGTGGGTTCCATGCAGGAAAACAACATCACGGCAGGAAGTGTCTGGCATGGCTGCTCTCCAAGGTCCCTACCTGACCACGCAGCTGCTGTTTTGGTTCCGGAGAAAACAGACCTAGGTCCCTGTTCTTCTGGCCCTTTGCGTGTGTGTGACATGCAAGCACACTGTACTTCCTTCCTGCTTCTTCCTGAAACTCTTCTGGTCCTCCCTAGCCTCGGCTCTCCAGGCTAAATGACCTGCTTCCCTTTGCTCGCCGACCTTTGTAAGGTCTCCATGCAAGGATGAATGAGACAGGTCATTGCTCAGGGACTGCTCTGGTAACTTCCATCCCAAGTGTGCCAATGCAGGAGAGTAAGGGATTAACTGGCATGTCATTCACCCTTGACCAGAGCAGGTTGTTGGAGGTGACCTCCTTTAGTGAGATCAACTGTCCTTCTCATTAGAATCCCCTGGTGGTTTAAAAAAAAAAAAATCCTTTCAGCCAAGCCCAGACAAGTTAGGCAGACTGTGGAGGCAGTCCCAAGCGGCAGACTTTTCAAGGGGCATTCCGATATGCAGCTGGGCTCAAGTGTGTCGGCTTTACAAGTGCATCATTTTACATAAGGACACACACCAAGCCCCAGGGGTCAACTTTGAGCACATCACAGCCTGGTCCTAACTCTTGGGCCAGCGCTTTCCACTCCCTGGGCAGCCCCCCACTACCTTGCCTTGTCCTTGTAAGAAACCCTGGCCACATCTGGCTTCTGCCTCCCTAACCCTCACTCTCCCAAGGTCCTCAGAGTCACTGCTGGCCAGGATGAAGCCAGCAGCTACTGGGGAGCCTATCAGAATGGTTGCCCGGGGACAGGATGGATGACTGGCAGCTGTTCCTGCCCTGGAAATGGGGGCAGTGGCTCTCTTGTGCTTAAGATGCTTTAGGACTACTGGCCCTGGGTCCTCCTCTTCCAGCCTCGCTGTCTGCTGGGTAGCCCTCTTCCCTGACCCCCAGTGACTTCCTCTTAAGCTCTTAATGTATGCAGATGAATTAGAACATGGCCACACTGCCCATCTCTAGGTCCCTGGGGAATACAGTGACGTCCTTGTATGTGAGCTGTGAGTACTTCGTTACAAAGAGAACAATGTGGTTCGTGTAGGTATGTTTAGATACAGAGATGTACTGTTGTGGGTCTCAGCTCCTTTCCTGCTCAGAATTCTGCGTTTAGTGCTTAGTGTTTTGAGATGAGTCTGCAATGCTCTCAGGAAGCTGGCTAGCACGTTGACAGTAAGTGTGAACCACACTGGGGTCATTGTGGCCGGCATGGTAGGTCCTTGCTTATAATTATCAGACAGGAGGATGAGCCCTAGGGACATGCTCAGGACATGCTCATCAGTGCCTTGATTGGGTGACTTCAGCACACAAGGCTTCTGTTTGAGCCTTGCTGGTCTATTACTGCATGTCTGTGTGGTTAATAAAGTAGCGTGCTATTTTGGTCCAAGGCTAAGTATTCTCTATCAGTCATTGAAATATTCAGAGACCTTTGCTCATCAGCTAGCTGTGCCTATGGTAAAGGGGTGGCCCAGTAATGTGCTTAGCCTAGGGAGCAAATTGCAGGGTGAAAGTGGCTGGTTAAGCTGGCTGCCTGCCCTTAGCTACCTCATCTGCACAGCTTCCTGAGGATAGAAGGTTAGTGAAAGACGTTACTACGGATCTTGAAGGATCTAGCATGGTAAGGGTGGAGATGAACACAATGGCTAGCTCACAGGGTACACCCTTCTGATAACAACAGGTCCTCATGCTAAGGGCAAGACATTGTGCTACTGGTGTCCTGGCACCCTGTGACAGTTTCTTATGGTGACTGGTGTGGGTTCTTCTGGGTTGTATACCACTGTCTCAAAGAATCTTCATGAACAAGGGAAGCGTGCCCATTGACTTAAAGGAGCAGATGAACATTCAAGTTTGAAATCTTTTTCCCCTTTAAAGAATTGAAGTCTTGAGTGTCTGTCTGTCTGTCTGTCTGTCTGTCTTAGTTGGGCTGCTGTAACAAACTACCAGAGACTAGATGGCTTGTAAACAAATGAAGTTTATGTTCTCACAGTAAGGGACTGGAAGCCTGTAATCAGTGTGCTAGCTCGGTGTTTGGATGGGTCAGATTACAGACAGCTGACTTTCTCACATAGCTTCATGTGGCAGAAAGGGAATTGGGGTGCTTTCTTGGGACCTCTTTATAAAGGTACCAATCCCATTTCTGAGGGCCCCTCCCTTGTGACCTAATTGCCTCCCAGAGACTCCACTTCCTAATATCACATGAGTGTTAGGATTTCATTTGAGCCTTGGGGGTGGGGAGCAGAAAACATTTAGTCTGTAATAATGTGCATGTGTGACTCTACACTTGTTCAGCTCACAAGGAAAACACCTAATGTGCTGATTTAAAAAATAAAAAAAAGCAAGTTCTTAGAACAGTCTAGAAGTGTGTTCCAGATATGCAGCCGCCTTTTCCTGGCTGGGAAGAACTGAGCTGGATACAGCTTTTCCACAGGAGCGCCATTGGGATTTGCACTTTCCTGGACCAGCGGGGCTTTCTAGGGTGAGCACCTGTTCTGAGTAGTGGAGGAGCCTGGGGTGAGGGGTTTTGGGGGAGGCTCCTGAGTTTAGGTGGGTATGGCTGCTCTTCTTTTTGCCTCTAGGAAAGGTGGTCTCAAAAGATTAAAGATCTTGAGGGATCCCAGTGGAACTCTTCAGTGGTTCTGTGGATTCCCACTTGAACTCCAGCACCTAAATAATAGGAGTCAAGCATGGTAGGCCATGGTCCCGAGGCCAGGCCAGCAATCACACTGATCAATATCTTCAGGGGATGAGCCTGGCTGAGCTTGGCTGGGGCCTGGATTGTGCCTGCTCCTGAGCAGTGGCCACAGCTTGCAGGGACCTGCCAAGGGTGTCTACGGGAGGGAGGGCAGTCCTCGGGGGCACAGCTCTTGCATCACATTCAACAAAGCACTCTTCAGTGTTCATCCCCAAATCCTGTTCTACAAAGGGAGGCGCAGAGCATAACAGGATTGGCTGAGACTTCTGGTGTCTGTAGCTTACATTTGTTTCTGCTTGTGGCTCTTGTGTCTAGCGATGTTTAGGTATGCACCCCCTTAATATTTTACTTCTAGCTTAAAGGCTTGGAATGGTGCCAGAGATACTGACGAGGAGACCTGGGCTGTAAGGCAGGGTATGGAGGTCGGGCAGGCACCAATTTTATAGGTGGCAAGAGTATTAGTAAGTGTCTCTGCTTCCCAGGGACCAGGCTGAAGATAAGTGTAGATTTTGTTGTACTTCAGGTGGGTCTTGATATGGAAGAACCACATCTCAGCTGGGCTAAGGAACAGTGCATTTGGGGTGACCCTACTCATGGGGACTGGAGGAGGGGTCAGAGCCAGTATAGTCAGCCTCCTTGTTTCCACTTTAAAATGTTTTTATGATTTTCAGTTTTGTGTATGTTGGTGGGGGGTGCCTGCAGAAGCTGCAGACCACTGGTGCTGTAATTATGGGTGCTTGACCACAGGTGCCTGATCGTCACGTGACTCAGGTCAGCAAGAAACTGCCGAGCCATCTTCCAGCCCGGTTTTTCCCGTTTTATAGATGAGAAAACTGAGGCCCAGGAATTAAGGAGCTTCCTAAGACCCTAGAGCCCAGGCATGCTCCTTTGTATACCTATGAGCCTTGTGGATGGGGACGGAAGCATTTGCTGCTGAGAGATGCGGTGACCTGGGGTGTGCTGCCGTGATCCCAGCCTGGCCTCACTTGCCAGGACTAACTGGGATTTTGATAGTGTGTCTTAACTGATGGTGCAGATGCCCAGAGCCATAGCTGCAGGATGCTGTCATGGTGGTTTCCCAAAGCTGAACTCCTGGAGTTAGTGTTTGCACACTCCCCAGTGAATTGGCTACCTCTAAAGTAATTTCTGTACCTTCGGTTCCCAAGTAAGATGGCTGCGTTTCTGACAGCTGTGGCTGGCAGTTGTTCACCTGGCCTTATTATATGGCTGGAAGTCCAGTGTGATTTAACCACACGAGGAAGCTGTGGGTCTGTAGCTGGAAGTTTCTCTGGTCCTGCCCAGCCCCACAGTCAGAACAAATCTGTCCCACCCACGTCCTGCAGCTGCTTGGTCCCAAGTAAACACACAGAGGCTTATATTATTTACAAACTGTATGGCCAATGGGTCTGGCTTCTTGTTAGCTAGCTCTTATAACTTAACCCATTTTATTAATCTATATGTTGCCACGGGGCCATAGTTTTACCAGTCTGCTGGCATCTTGTTGCTCTGTGGGCCATGGGCTGGCATCTCCTCTCACTCTCCTTTCTTCTCCCATCTCTTCAGTTTGAGTGTCCCACCTAACCTTATTCTGCCTCATCATTGGCCAAACTGCTTCTTTATCAACCAATCAGAGCAACACATATTCATAGCGTACAGAAAAACATCCCACAGTACTTCCCCCTTTCTGTCCAATCAAAAAGGAAGGCCTTAGTTTTAACATAGTAATATTACACACACAAAACAGTTATCAAGCAAGAATTACAGTTACAGTATCCAGTCCATTTGTACCTGGCAAAATAAAAACATTCCATCATCCATCCTATATTTGTGAGTTCAAGGCTTCATATACAGCCTATCTTTTATCACAACTAAGGAAAATTACAACTATCTAGTTTTCAACTACATCAAAGACTCCAAAAGGATACAATATCACCTAAGTAGACAGTAAGTGCATTGCAAGCAACTTCCATAATTCTAGGAATGGCAGATACAGCTGTCTGCCTGGACAGTAATCCAAAGTCCCTCTGCAATGCTGGGGCATCCACCTTCAGCCTATAGGCCAGAATCTCTGGCAGACATTTAGTGAACTGGGAAATTTGAAGGATTGTCTTACCTATTGGCAAAGTTCATCAGTCACTTCTCTCTGTGTCCTGCAGAATTGTCTGGCAGTCTCCTCTGTGAAGCAGGAACCTGAAGGACCAAACTTTGCCTTGTTTTGGCAAAGTTCAGTGGTCATTTTCTCATGGGCCCTGCATGTCCAGTTTATATAACATACTGTCAAGCAGTCTGGGCAAGAGCAGTTTCTTGCCCAAATGACTAACTTTTGCCATAAGAAAGCAAACTCCATATGGAGTTTCTTCAGTCATTATCTTCTCTGAAGTAGATTGGTGCTCCCAGGAGATGACATGTCTCAATGTCCAGAAAAGTCAAAAGTTCTTAAAACATTTTAAATGCCATATTTTGTAGGTCTTTGAAGTGTTTGAAGATTACCTACCTAATTGAAGTACATCTATGTATACCTAGAAAACTTAACTAACATGACTAGAAGTTTAATTATCATAGATGACTAAGTATTAATCTGTATTTTTTAATTATACATTATAATTTTAAATGAATTGCATAAACATAATACCTTAAACAAGAGTAGAAATATATATACAGTATAACAAAATTAACTTTAAATTTGTATAAATAAACTGAAATCCATAGCAATGTAAAACATTTCAAACAAGTTGTTACTCTTTAAAAGTAGATTCAATAATCTACCCTTTTATCCTATCATATCAACACTATCCCCTTTTTTCTTTAGAAAGAGATTGCATTTATAGTCAACCCTCACTTAAATAAAAATAAACATTTATAAACAATATTTTAGGAATTTGGGCGTAGTTTCTCACACTGCTTCCTGCTGATTGGGGGCACCGGCAATCTTATGGGGATCCTGAGAAAATTCAGGATAATGATCAAGTCCTGACTGGAGTAGTCTGCGAGGCTGTATTCTCTGAGCTAGTTGCCTTGAAGCTGTTCTGAGTGTTGGATCATCCAGAGACCCCTCAGGGGTCTTCCTTGATGGAGCCATATTAACCTGGAAGGAATCCACAGCTTCTCATCTTCTGTGGAAAGAAAAGCAGAACCTCTTTCCAACACAACATATCCTTAGACACAAACTTTGAAGTCAAGATACCTTTAAAACATACATGTTGGTTTAACTGAGCAGCCCCCACAATCAAATGTCTCTCTACCGTTAAAAATCCCCAGAACAATATAATAATATGCAGTATTCAGAGTCTTTGTGTAATTTCCATCTTTATGTGGCTTAACTTTCATATTATTCTTATTGTCTCTTTTAAAGACTATTTTTAAAACTACTTATTTCTTTATATAACTGTCTATATTCCTTTTCTTCTCTCTTCCAAGCCTACATTCACCTCTACACATACTGTAAACCATTCAGAGTCTAATTCCTGAATCTGTCTTATTGTAAATCTGTAATCAGTTTTTGACCATTGGTTTAAACTGCAGTGTGCCTAGGACTGAAGTGGCAGCCCTAACTGCTGCCTCCACCCACCTCAGCTTCCCAACATGGCGAAGGTACATTTACCGCCAGCTCTGGGGGTACCGTGCTCACTGCCAACTCTGGGAAGCAGTGGGTCTATGCCTCCATCAGCAGCATGTAGCCCAGAAACTTTTTTTTTTTTTTTTTGTCTGTACTAGCAAAACCTCCACCATGCAGTGCATCACACAGCTTGGAGACACCTCTGTGCACTGTGGCAGGAATCCACTATGCTGTAGCTTGAACCCGCACGCCATGACTTCTCTGTATCATGGCTTGCCTGAGAGACAGAACTAGGAAGCTGTTTTTAGCTCTGTTTTAGAATCTTTTTTTTTTTTTTTTAAGCTTTCTCAGGTTTTGAGTGGAAATTCTTGCTACCACATTGGGCGCCAAATGTAGCTGGAAGTTTCCCTGGCGGCCCCATGATTGAAAATAATATCCCCCACCTGCGTCTTGCGGTTGCTTGGTCCCAAGTAAACACACAGAGGCTTATATTATTTACAGACTGTATGGCCTATGGGTCAGGCTTCTTGTTAGCTAGCTCTTATAACTTAACTCAACCCTTTTCTATTCATCTTTATGTTGCCACATGGCCATGGCATTACTGGTCTGCTGGCCTCTTGTTGCTCTGTGGGCCATGGGCTGGCGTCTCCTCTCACTCTCCTTTCTTCTCCCATCTCTTCAGTTTCAATGTCCTGCCTAACCTTATTCTGCCTTGTCATTGGCCAAACAGCTTCTTTATCAACCAATCAGAGCAACACATATTCACAGCGTACAGAAAGACATCCCCACAGCACGGTTCCTGTATGTCCCCCAAGACAGTGTGTGTGTGTGTGTGTGTGTGTGTGTGTAAGGAAATTAGTTAATGTGATTGACAAATGAGGATCTGAGACAACTAAATTGGAATAGTTAAAGAAAAAAGGGAAATTTGGATGTACAAAGAATTTTTAAGTGATTTGAATAATTATTAAACATTAAGATAGGCCTTGTAAAATTGAAGCCTTTGAGCAAAAAAATGATGCTTCTGGTTGTCTTATAAAAGACTGGCTGTGTGGTAGCTGTTCAAAATTATATATACATACAAAGAAAGCAACAAACAAATAAATAAATCTAAGCTGTGTCTTTCTTTGTTCTTGAGAGCAATCTAGAACATGGTTGTTTATTAAGATGGGTAACATGTTCTTAAAAAATCAGCTTTTACATTTAGTCCCATTTTTTTCTTAGTGTAAAGATGGTATCAAATGTTCTCATCCACTCTCCTGCCTCAGATCATTGGCTGGGAAGTGGTTGTTCAGATGGACTTATTTAAAGTTGCCACCAACTCTTCCTGCTGGATCTGTACCAGATATTCTGAGTTAACGAGGACTGGTCTTATTTCAGCCTGCCAAAAGAGGCTACATTGAGGGGGTTTGGGCAGGTGGTGTGCAGTTCAACAACCCAGAAAATGTTTTTGTTCCGCAGGATCACGCTAAGTATTCATTCTCACTGGTCTCTGAGGGTTATCCTCAAAGAATCATTTGTTTCTGGTTCTCTGGAAATGTCATGGCCTTCCTGAGACGGTAACATTTTTACAGCAGCCTAATGATTTTGAGGTTAGCAGTAAGGTTTGAAGGCAGGAGACGAGAGCTTGCATGGTAAAGCACTAGCCATAAGGACCTGAGTTCAATCTCCAGCTCCCATGTCGAAAGCTGGGTAGGCTGGCAGGCATCCACATGCTGATGAGGTGAAGACAGGAAGCTCCCTGGAGCCCACTGGCCAGCCAGCATAGCTGAATCCATGAACCCCAGTCCCAGTAAGACACCTTGTGTCGTGGTTTGAATGTAATTGCCCCCATAAGCTCATAGGGAGTGGCATTAATAGGAGATGTGGCTTTGTTAGAGTGGGTGTGGCCTTTTGGGGGGAAGTGTGTCACTGTGGAGGTAAGCTTTGAGGTTTTCTATGCTCAAGATACCACCCAGTGTCTCAGTCTACTTCCTGTTGCCTTCATATCAACAAGTAGCAGCTCCTTCTCCAGCACCATGTCTGCCTGCCATGCTGATAATGGTTAAACCTCTGAAACTGTAAATCACCCCAGTTAAATGTTTTCCTTTATAAGAGTTGCTATGGTCATGGTGTCTCTTCACAGCAATAGAAACCCTAACTAACACACCTTATCTCAAAAAAAAAATGGGTAGTTCCCCAGAGGAACAGCACCCCAGGCTTTGGCCTCCACTCGCCTACACCCACGTACACATGTGGACAGACACAGGTACACAAATGATAAAATATGCTTTCAAAATGGAATATCCGTCAGTTCCTGGGTTCAAATGGTGGATGTTTGAATTCTTAACAGCATATGCTCAGGAAAGCTCACAGTACCTCAGCAGTCCTGTGTATTGTAAGAGGCATCTTGTTTTTGTCATGGATTTTTATGAAAAAATGTTTGCCAAATTTTTAATTTGGCAATTAAAGCTTGAAACCGGTCATCTGTTTCTATAATCACCACAAAAAGGCTGTTCCTGGGGAGCATGATCAAGATGCAGGCAAGCAGGATGGGCCTGGCATCCCCTGCAGGCCACTACAGCCTTTTCTAAAGACGGCTTTTGTCTAAATCTGGTTTGTTTTGTTTTAATTGTGCTTATTGTTATTATGTGGGGTGTGGGGCAGGCACACAAGTGCCACCAAGGACATGTGACAGCCAGACAGCAAACTGTGGCGTTCCTTCTCCCATGAGACCACTAAGCCGTCTCACCAGCACCCCTTCTTTTTAAAAAAATTCTTTTATAATGAGATCACAAAGTAATGAAGTCATTTCCCCTTCCCATTTCTCCCTCTGAGTCCTCCCTGTGGTCCTCCCTGCTCTTTCTAATTCATGGTCTCTCTTTGCATTAACTGTTGTTGCATGCATATATGTGTGTGCATATCCATATATATTCTTAAATACACAAACATAGCCTGCTCAGTCTGTGTAGTATACAAGGTCTATGTATATAGCAGAGAGTATAGTAGAGAGTATATAGGTGCGTATTTTCAGGGCTACTTGGATAACCAATAGGTGTGCTCCTCTTGGGGAAGACTTTCTCCCACTCTCAGAGCTCCTTAGTTGCCTGGAGTTCTTTGTGTAGGGTTGAGGCCTCCTGCTCCCCCACCCCACCCCTGTACACTTTCACATGTCCGTTGTTCTCGCTCAGCTCATGTTTAGGCAGTCATGCTAGGGAGACTTTATGGGAGTGGCGGCAGACATTCCTAGGAGACTCAGGCTCACACAGACTCCCTGGTCCTCTGGCTCCCCCGCCACGTTCCCTGAGCCTTAGGTGCAGGGTGTTTTGGATCCACTGGGACTGGGCTCCACAGCTCTGCATTTTGATTGGTTGTGACTTTCTGCAGTGGTCTGCATCTGTTGGAAAGAGAAGTTTCCTTGGTGAGGGGTGAGGTCCTCACTTATCTGTGGGTGTCAGGACAGTTCTTTAGCATGTACCTACGGATATTATGCTGTGGGTTTTTTTTTTCCTGATAGTTAAAAGTTTACACAGTTGTTTGATCAGTTTTACTGTGCACTATTAACTCCTGGTTTTTTGTCTCTGTAGACGGCGACTCATCTCCCAGAGATCATCTTTGGAGACCCTGGAAGATATTGAGGAGAATGCCCCTCTCCGGAGGTAAGTTCTCCATGCTTCATGTATGTGTAGGTTGTAATAGCTGGCAGTAAGTACACGGGTAATTTTTTTAGTTCCTGTTCTTCTGAATTAAATTTTGAGAATAAGCATTGCTTCCCAGGGACAAAGAATTCTTAGTATGGAACCCCATCCCTGAAGACGTAAGAACTAGGACACCCCACTAATAGACTGTAGTCTGCCTGCAGACTTGGGGCTCCCCTTCTTGTAGTTAGTTACCTTTGTGGTTAGTGCTCCTTTGCGGAAGGCCCCCAAGGAAGGCCTCCTCATGCTGACCTTGAGTCTCAGCCCCAGCATCTTAAAAGCTGCTGTTTATGGATGCCGGGCCCTGTTAACCCTGGCATTAACAGTGCTTAAGATGCCAGGCTTCACTCTCAGCAGGAGTAGCCACCAGATCTCCTCAGGAGGTGACCATGACGTCACTCCCTAGCTAGTTGCTGGGGCAACCTGGTGAAGGTAGTTGCTTGTGCTCCCTTGGGTTTGGAAGCATTCCATTCCGTTCCTCCTACCGGATTAGGAAAGTGCTGGCTAGGCACATTTTTGGGCTGACAGCAGTGGCCTGTGACTGGCAGGTCCCCTCCGCTCGTCCTGCCCTCTCTGTTGGCCTGTCTCTGCAGAGGTCCAGCCAGGCTTTGTTGTGTCTTCCTGCCTTTTCCCTGCAGCTCCAAGCTGGCACGGGAAAAGCGTGTGGTTCCGTCCTTTGAAATCACCAAGGCCAGGGAGACAGGTGTGGCTTCACTGTGAGGACGGTGAGGCAGAGGGCAGACAAGAAGGCCCGTGGGAGGCTGCGAGCTCCCGTGGACTAGCATCAGCCCTGAGCCTGCATCTGTGTTACATCTGCTTGGCTACATTCCAGGATGTAGCTTCCCCCTGGAGCCTGAGCAGCGCCACTATGGAGGGCAGAGGGATGTCCTGAGAGGGTTCCTCACCAATCTGGGAAGTAGAGGAACAAACCCAGATATCAGTTGACTGTGAATCTGGTCACTTGACGTCATCCAGAAGGGCAGGGGCTGGCAGGCTGGTCTCTACTTTTGAAGTCTCTGGAAATATATCAGGCTCCCAGAAGCCCCAAAGGACATGTTCTGTGAGACAGTATTACAGACTAGAAGCCATTTCCCTGAAGGCTCCACACATCAGCTCCATTAAAACGCAAAGCAGGGAACTGGCTTTGGTCCATGTACTTGGTGAGCATGGAAGAAGGAAAACAGTGCTCCCAGGTGACCTTAGAGCCCGAGTCCATCCCCACCCCAGCCCCACCGGCAGCAGAAAGGGAGGCAGTGAGGAGAGATGAAGATTGGGGGCTAGAGCTTCCAGAAGCCAGTGTTGGGAGTTGTGTGGCAACTGTTAGCAGAAGAACCCCAGCCGATCAGGGTGGAGGTAGAAACCGCCCCCCCCCCCACTGGGGTTCAAGACTGGGCTGTTGTGTCCCCAGGAAGTTAGAGGGCTGAAGTTGACTTGGGTGACCCGTCACCCCTGCCACCTCCTCTTAGGTTTACCCCGACTGGAGAAAGAAGTGTGAAGACAACTAACTCTCCCAAACCGGGCTTACAGAATATTGTCCTGAATTTCAAAGGAAACGTGTAAATGTAAACATCTAAAAGTAACCTGAAATCAAGGCAGTTTTATAGAAGTCTTTATTTCTCCAAATGAACTTCAAAAACTAAACAATCAAAACAAAAACAAAAACAAAAAACAACTTCTCAGGGCCAGTCAGATGCTCAGAGGGTAGGACCCTTTCCACCAGCCCTGATGGCCTGCCTTTGATCCCTGGGACCCATACAGTAGAAGAGGACAGACAACCTATAGGTTGTTCTTGAGCTCCACACAAGTGCTGTGGCCTGTGTGTGCTCCCATTAGTCAGTACATACATATGTAAATGAGCAAATAAGGGGAAAGACTACAAAAAAAGGGGTTCATATTTACTTAGAAATGTCTTGCTCTTAGGAAATAAAGTGATGTAGGGAAAGGCGTGCTAGTCCGGAGTGTAGGACTCACTTGGCATCAGATGAGCCTCAGTTCTCCCATCTGTAAAATGGGAGGGCCCAGATAGGATGACCTATGAAGTTGTTTTGCAGCCTCTGAGAGGAAATGTCCCAGTAACAGCCCTGAAGTGTTCTGGGAACTGTGGGGGTGGAAGGAAGGCTCCCAGCCTAGCTTGCTTTTAAGGTTAGCATATAAAACAGTTGCCTCCAAAGTGCCCATTAAAACTTCAGCATAATTAAGTGTATCCTCTAATCAATGCTAACAAGGAAGAGCTAAACTTTCATTGAATTAGTTTTTAATTTAATTATCTCCTAGTTTAATTTTGCATCACTCAGAGTGTATGCTTTTAAATAGGTATTTACATGTTGGTGCAGGCAGCTTTGTGAACTAGTCCCTTGCCTAACCTGTTGTCACCTGCGGCCCAATATTCTGGTTTCCTTGGCAATCGTTGCTAATAGTGCTCTTACAGCGCATCTTTGATTCCCTGGTGTGTTGGTTGAATGCTTTTTAAAAAGCAGCGCAGCAGCACACGCCTGCTGAGTAAGGCTTAGGTTAGTGGGGAGCAGAGAGCTGACATCTGAGATAGGCCTTCTATTGTTACCTTTTCTCTGGTATATCACAGTCAGTGTTTCCTGTGTCCACCCAAAGCTCCAAGATAAGAGAAGTTTGCCACCTGCCTGGTGATCACGGGGGACCCCAAAACAGGACACTAGGACATCTCTTCTAGATCCCTGAAGCAGCCTTGATTGGCCTCCTGCAGCTGTGGCAGCTGCCAGCACCTGTCCGCTTTCTGAGACTGACTTGGTGGATGGGTGTTGGAGCTACCACTGTTGAAGCCATTATTGCGGCCACCTACTTACCCAGCTGGCACTCAGCCACCTGTGGCCCTTTTGCTGACTTCAGTCTCCATGGCAGCCCAACAAATGTGACCCGGGTTGTTCTCCTTCAATTCTGTCTTCAGTGGCCACCGGGATCCAGAGCTTGTCAGGTGACAGGCTTGGCGGGCTCACCACCTGCCCCCATCTAGCTCTTAGCCTTCTTCCTCGCAGACTGGCTGGAACAGAAAGCTCTGGTTTGGGGGTGGAGCAGAGCAAGGAACAGGACAGTCTTAAACCTGTGGCCCTACCCAGAATGCCCTGGAGGCATAGCTTCTTGTATGTTTGTGCCTTAACGATTCTTTCTCATCAGCAACCCCGTGTTTCTAGAACCTTCTGTAAGACAGTGGGAACCTTGAGGTAGACCTAAGCAGTCATTCTGGAGTCAGCATGGGGGCAATTTGGGGTTCTGGGTCTGTTTCCAGAGAGCATCTTAAGAAGGCAGATGGAGGCTCTGTGTCCCCTTGAACCCCGAACTAAGAAATCTGAAGTCTGTGGAGGAGAGATGGAGCTGCTAGACACCATCTCTGGTTCTGCCTGTACTTGATTTCTTTAGGCAGCACTCTGCAAGGCTTCTAAAGAAATTCCCATTTAAAGCTATGAATTTGGAGCCTTTAATAAGAGCTACTGTTTTGAGAACATGGAGGTCCATCCTCCTGTCCCCCACCCAGCTCACAGCTTATTAATACACTTGAAATTTGCATATGATGGTGTATGCATGCGTGTGTGTGTAAGTGCGTTTGTTCCAACGGGTTACTTGGCCATTTATGAAACACACATGTATGTATATATCCATTTAATTCTCACAGTAATTAACGGCAGCAGGGATTGGAAGTGTCACCAATAGAGTTAGTTGGGAGCCCTGAGTGGTCTATAACGCCTGCAGTTGTGAATCAAGTGTATAGTAATTTTAGGGTTGGAGGTTGGGAGGACCATGCCTTTGCTGAAGTTTTAGTCCACTGCAATAGACAGTGAAGGGAAGTGGGACTCTCCCCCTCTGGACACACAGCCCACGGAAGGACTTTTCATAGGAAAAAACCACCAAAGTACTATCCGGTTGCATGCTTTTGCTGGGGCATGCATTGACTTGCTTTAGTGTGATTTATTCAAGTGAGGTTATATTTTAAGGTGTTGTTTTTTGTTTATTTGCTTTTTAAAAAAATATGTTGTGATCTGTACTCTAAGAAAGGGCCTCCAAAAAGGCTGGCCTCTGTTAGAAGGGTTGGTTAGTGTAGATGGGGATGGACCAGGCCTGCCCCCACCTTGGAGATTGCCCTGGAGGAGAATAAAGACTGGAGTTCCTCTGTAGGTCTGGAACCTTTCTTGTTCCCCAGTTCAGTTCCCACATGTGCCCCACACCTCTTCTGCTTTAACGTCACCTCCCATGGAGCCGGCTCCTCCCTCTGTGGCCTTGAGACAGCTGACTGTATTCAGATGATGTCCCCACCCAGAGCTCAGTGTGGGCTTTGGGGACCCCGGGACTGCTTTTCCAGAACTTGTTTTTGGAAGTACGAGGTTGTGGGTGTCTAGGAGCCAGCTCTCGGGCCTCTAGTCGGGAAGGTAAAAAATATTTAAAAATCTATTAAAAATAGAAGTGTCATAATTCCCTTTGTCAAGACAAGACAAAACAGCCTCATCGTGGTGGGATTCTTGGCTTTGGTAGTGGTGTCTGTGTGGTTTGGTAAGTTAGCATTTACCAGCTTATTTCAACAGTCACTGTTCACAAGTACGCTTCCTCAGCTGTAGTTGGTCAGAAGCAACAGTGCTGTCCATTCTCGGGGGACTTTACCTGTTAAATTCAGGTCACTTTGGTTCAATAGATACTTACTTATTAACATTTATTCTGAAGCAATGAACTGAAACAGCAACACCCAGGTCCTAATTCTCATTCGGATTTAAGCCGTGACTTCCCAGGTGGAGTCAGGAGTTGGGGCAACTGTCCAAGGTTTTCAGGCCAAATTCCCACTCCAGAAGAAAAGTGACTCAGGGCTGTTTTTAAAATGGATTTTGCTATTTTGTTATCTCTCCAGCCCCAAATCTTTTAAATTTACTGAGTTCTGTTCCTGTTACCTCTGTAGATTTAGGGTCTTTCTTTTAGGATAACAAGAAGACTAATGTCCTTGGGATCCATTTAGGTTATGTTATTGTAATTGGGGACAATAGTTTCGCCAGCTAGCTTTTCAGAGACTCATATAAAATGTTATCAGTATCATCAAGGAAATTGTCTGTCATTTGGTTTTGAAAGTTTCCTTGCTCCGGGCTGGCTGTATTGTCTTCATTTTACCACCCCACCCCCACTCTGCCTGCCAGGGGTGACTCAGTCATTGGGGGGGGGTCTTTCCTTCCTGTCTTTTGTGTGGAGATGTCCCAGTTGTCCAGTGGGCAAGGATAGTGGTTTTTAAATGACTTTTTTTTTTTCCAGATGTCGAACACTCTCAGGTTCTCCCAGACCAAAGAATTTTAAGAAGATTCATTTTATCAAGAACATGCGTCAGCATGATACTAGGAATGGCAGGTACCACACCAGCACACAGCCGCCGGGCACCAGGGGTGGCCGGGGGAGGGGGCAGGGGGGGGGGGCCGGGGGGGGGGGCCGGGGGAGAGGGCCGGGGGAGCGGGGAGGACCACCTTAGTGGCCAGAGCTGAGCAGGGCTAAACCTGCACATTCCTAGCAGATGCCACATCCCCAGACATCACCATCTGGAGATTCCGAGTTCTAAAGCTGCTTAGACCACAGCTCACCGGAGTTCTGATAGGACACGGGGTGTGTTCACAGAAGACTTTGAACAGAGGGACAGTGGCTTTTTTGTTTTTCTTTTCTGCTTTGCTGGTTTTTGTTTTCATTTTTCACTAGCACTGTCCGGGTCAGGCAGTGAGGCTGCCAGATCTGCGCCTGGACTTGGCCTTGGCTGTGGTGTAGGCGACTAGGAGGGCAGAATCTGGACTTTGGCTGGCGAATCTTTCCTCGGCAGATTCTGGGCCTGCTGACATCCACTGGAAAGCTTTCTCCATCCCTTCCTTAAATAACAATTATGGTTGAAAAGCATACAACCTTAATATTAAAATTCTCCAGAGGATAGATAGATTGGAATTGCTGCCAGCATGCTTTATCCATTCATCCGAGACCTCTGGTGTCTACTGATGCTCTCTGACCCTTAAGAATGGTTCCTCTTAGTTGGCATGCTATCCCAGAGCAGAGGGTCTGCTGCCAGCCCACCTCATTTGGTAGAATTTCTAGAAGGCCATGTGGTCTCACTAACAAACTCCATTCTTACAAAATGAAATGACTGAGATGTCTCTCGGTGATGCTCGTTAAGGCCAGCAAACCTGTTATTCTGAGGGTAGGAAATCAGTTTACATCTTATGGAGTAGCACTAGAAAGAAGTTCTTAAACACCTGCTTTCTTGAGGCTTATGCCTCTTTTTTGAGCCTTATTAGATCAGGGAACATGTTTTTATAACCATTGTGATGCTTTTAGGACAGCACAGTCCAAGCCTTCAAATACCTTTGCAGACTTTCGTGTGGATATTCCCGTTACGGTTCCCAGCCAGCGTTCGCATTTTGCAATACTCTGAATTTTTGTTTTCAGTCTGGTGCTCACTGTCTTCTTCAAATTTTGTGCCTCATTCATTCAGTCACTATTTTTGTTTGCTTTTGAGGCTGTTTCTAGTGCCATTTTTAGTCTTTACTTAAATCTTTTTGATTTTTTTCCCCCTGTTATCTCTTTAACTATAATATAATCACAGAAAGGCTGTAATTTCCAAATAAAATCAATGACAAAGGCAAAGAGATGAGCCCACTTTAAAGGATTCCACTCTCAATCCTGGCCGTCCTGGCACAGCATCAGAGGGTTCCCAGGCATGGTGAGGCAGCAGAGGAGGAAGGTAATGGAGGATCAGCAGAATGGGGTTTCAAGTTACAGTGTGGAGCTACCCCCCCCCCACACCCATACACACACCCTACCTAGGGACCGCTGTAATGTTACAGTCCACAGAGGCTGTAGGATCAGAAATTCTGATCATGAGCTATGAGCCAGGTGTCCAGATCGCAGCCTCCCTGAAGACCTCGGACAGGTGGTAAAGGTAGAAACCAGAACTGTAAGAACCACAGGCTGTAGGGTGCTCCTCCTGCCCAGGTGAGAGAGCACATGAGAGGGAGGGCCAGTGAGGTTCCTCTTCTACCCTGGAATTTATTAGTAAGGATGTGTCGTCACTGTGTGAAACAAAACTAGAAAGGAAGCCAGGAAGAAAATAGGATTTCTGAGAAGAGAAGGAACCAGTGATTGGGGGCTGAGGAATGGGAGAATGTGGGCTGGCCCTTCAGGAAGTAGAGTGGCCGCTTTGCCTGGCTGCAGGCAGCGTAGCAGTCTCCTGTGGATGTGCCTAGACAGTCAGTGAGCTGTAGGTCCAGCCCTTCTGGGAAGAGGGACGTCTAGTCATGTGCTTTGAAAGGGATCTGTGTGATGGCTGAAGTTTCTTGTACCCTTGCCTCAGGAGGAGTGGTGTGAATGTTTGGCTCAGGCCCCCAGCAGGCTCCCACCTGAGTAGTATTGATCACTGCTCTGGCATGGCATATGCCTGTTTACTGCTATGCAGACCCTCTGGTGATTTCCCTTAACCTCACAGTCTAAGTGCAAACCTGGGGCCCCTGACTCATCTACCCCGAAGGTGCTGGTGTAGAGGCTCCCGTACCCCAGATGCCTGCAGTGTGATAGAGGCCGGGATTGAAGACAGTTGGCATCTCAGAAAACAAGCAGGGAACATTGGCACAAAACTCTGGGCTAGAAATGAGTTTGAAACATAATTTTGAGATAGAAATGAGAGAAAGGTACCCCCAAACTGAGAACTATATATAATGGGAGACAGTATTGTAGCATTGGAAAACAAAGCAAACACAAATATACAAATACAAAACCTGAGCTGGCCTCCTAGTTGATAGCATCAAAGTGTCTGCTGAGGAATGAGTCCCTGAGATTGAGGTGGCTCCCTGTTCCCTGCTGGGGAGCAGCACCCCCAGCACCCCCCCCCCCCGTGACGTAGACAAACCTCGCTGGCCTGTGAGGTAGATGCACGCAATTTGGACAGAAGCACGAGGTTGCCATGGTGGATTCACGAGTGAATTATGTGAGGAAGAAGTGTGGAGGAAAACAGCTGTGTGTCCACCTGCAACTGGGCAAGCTAAAAAGGACCATCCCCTGACACAGATCGCAGGCTAGCCTCTGAGAGAGGAGCAAGCTGTGGTCCCTCACCTGACCGACAGGCAGGGAGACTGGAATGGGACCTGCTGCTCTAGGTCTTACATGGGAGACAGGCTTATGCTCCAGCCGTGGGGGTCATTGTGGGTGCATAGTAGGAAAAGAAAGTGGTTCCCAACTAAGAAGTAGACTCTTGTGGCAAGGATTGCATTGCCAAAGGGCTGATAAAGTAGCAGCTGTCACAAGGTGGAAGTGAGCAATGCTTGCTAGCAAGAGGTGACTCAGTGCTCTCTGGGTGCCAGGCTTGAAGCACTCTAAATGTTTGGTTTATCAACTAAAAACTCAACAGGTAGCCTGGCATGGTGGCACACATCTTTAATCCCAGTACCCAGGAGGCAGAAGCAGGTGGATCTCTGAGTTCCAGGCCAGCCTGGGCATTGTAGTAAGGCCTTGTCTCAAAAGTCAAGAACCTCAGTAGGCTGTCCCAGAGTGGTGATGCATGCCTGTGATCTCGGCATTTGGGAGGGAGGGCAGTGACTCACAATGGGGGTCCCTGTCACAAAAGCCAAGGGCTGGCATGGAGCTTGTTGGCAGAGCTTTTGCCTGGCATATGTAAGGCCCAGAGTATTTTTTGGACGCCAGTAGGTGCCTTTTGAATGAGTTGCAGTCTCCAGGACTAGAACTCAAGGAATGGAAAGAATCAGAAGTACAAATAATCAGGGTTGGAGCTAGAGCGCCTGCCTAACATGTACGAGGCCCTGGGCTCCATCTCCAATACTCAAAAAACAAAGTAATCTTTGGACTGATTTTTATAAGGAGGACGTCACTCTCTTGTTTGTGGTAAACAGAGTAATGTCTCCCCACTAAGGTGTCCCCCACACACCTGTGAGCACAGGCAGCTGTCACAATCGTCTCCCCACTAAGGTGTCCCCCACACACCTGTGAGCACAGGCAGCTGTCACAATTGTCTACCTCTTTGCCCCACACCTGTTGAACACGGACAGCTGCATCACAAGGAGGCTTTGGCACTGCCAATTGGAGGTCATGGCCTTTATAATCAAAGTCCTCCGAGGTGGAGAGGGAATCCGATGATGGGATCTGACATTGGTCTAGCCTTGATTGGCTTTGAAGGTGGAGATAGAGCGGAAAGACAGGCGTGTAAGTGGCACAAGCAGCTAAAAAGGACCATCAAACCAGTGCTCCCCACAGCCTCCAGAGACCAGCCCGGCAGACACCTGCAGACCGGTGTTAGCGATTGACTCTAGGGTTAAAGATAGGAACTATGTTGCTTTAAGCCCGTAAGTTCCCGGGGGTGCTGGGAAATGAATGCAGTGGTCAGTTCCAGTTAACTCAGAGGAGGCGGAAGGCACTGCAGCCCCGGTGTGTGACTGCATACCTCTTCATCATGAAGATGCCGGAGCTGGCACTCCATCCACGCACTGCAGCAGGTCACGGCAGGCGGAAGAAGGTCTCAGCCAGCCTTGCCCTTTCAGTCAGCTCCAGGTTCAGCCAGAGACCCTGTCTCAAAAAATCAGGCGGAGAGTGACTGAGAAAGACAACCTCCGGCTTCTCCGTGGGCCCACACATGTCACCACACCAAGAGGAAGAGCAGGAGAAGCAAGGAACAGGGACTGTGACGTGGTCTAGTTGCCATGGGAAACAAATTGGAAGTTGCTTGAACAGCAGAACATCAAGTAGTTGTAATAGACAGCAAGGTGCATACTTAACAGGAATTGAAAAGAAGGACCCAGCTTTCTCCATGGTAACCAAGACCCGGAGAAAAGAGTAGAAATTAAGCACAGTTATATGCAGAGCGGCGCCATCCAGCCATGCGGAGGGGCCGCACAGGGACCCAGGGCAGCTAGTATGAACCTTAAGAAAAGCTATGGCGTGAGTGGATTGAGTAGACACGAGGCCAGATGTTGTAGAACCACATCTGTATGAAATATGCAGTGACTCCAGAGAGAGAGAAAATAGATGAGTTAACAGGGGTCACAGGGAGAGGGCACAGCTTGGGGTGATGGAAAGGCTGCGAAAATGGTGATGTGTGCACACGTTGTGACTAGGCTCAGTCACCCCAAGCTGCGCTGACAATCGGCTAATGGCATGGTTCACATTTTATGTCTATTTGGCTACGATAAAATAACAAAACGCTGGAAATAGGGACAGAGGAAGGGAAGGGGTAGTGGACTTGTTGGGGTTGAAGGTCAGCAAAGGTCAGCTGCTGACCTACTTCCAGCCTCTTCGAGGAGAACTGGAAAGCACGGAAACCCAGCAGTGTGCCAGCCACACAGCGGGTGCTCGCACACACTGGACAAACTGAGTCAGGAGGCCTCGTAAATGGGGTCGCAGCTTCAGGACCAAACGCTGGGAATGGAAAGAAATAACAGGAAATGGTCTTCGGTACACCATGAAGAAATTTCTTTTAAGTTCTAAGCCTAATGCCAGACAAGCACTACCTTAAGAAAGTCCAAAGGAGTCTGTGGTGGTAGCAGAGGGTAAGTTTTAATTATCAGCCCAACAGGCCTCCGGCTGTTTGCTGGCAGAGATGAGGAACAGATGGTGTGTATGTGTGTGTTTTAGAAGAGTGTG
>CABHPH010130388.1:0-42878 GCA_902168325.1 Peromyscus nudipes
AGGAACTCACTGTCTTGAGACTGAGGATTTTCTAGAGGTAAGAGCTTGTGGCTGGCTTGTTCTGCTTCTCTGATCTTTCAGCTTTCACCCCAGTATTTGGCTCTGGGTTTTTTTTTATTACTAAGACCATTTAAGATTTGTGTTACATGGCCCTTCATCTCTGCAGATTGTTTATCCTCAGGTTCAACTAACCATTGGGAAAAACATGTTTGTACAAATATAGTATTTTGGTCATTGCTGCCTAAACAATATAGTACAACAACCCTTTATATACAGGTTTTATAAGTCACCAGAAGATGGCTTTAAAATGCAGGAGGATGTGCCTAGGAATTTTTTTTTATTTCCTTTTGTTTTTGAGACAGGGTTTCCTGTGTAACAGTACTGGCTGTCCTGGAACTCGCTTTGTAGACCAGGCTGGCCTCAAACTTACAGAGCTCCACCAGCTTTTGCCTCCCAAGTTTTAGGATTAAAGGTGTGTGCCACCACTGCCCAACGTGCCTAGGAATTTGTAAATACTGCATCAGTTTACAAATAGCACTTGACCATCTGTTGATGCCCTGTAGGGGAGCATTCTTAGAGGTCTCAGAATCCCAGAAACAGTGCCCCAGGGATTCTGAGAGGGAACTGGATTGTAGTGTTTATCTTTTTCTCTTCCTGGTGTGTATATGTTGAGTTTCTTTTACAGAACTGGGATAAAGTTATATGCATTTGAAACTTCTATTACTTTAGTGTTATCATCTGTATCACTAAATGGAACCAACAACACTTTTTAAAAATTGATTGTCTTTTTTAACTATTTATTTTTATTTTATGTGCATTAATGTTTTGCCTCCATGTACATCTATGTGAGGGTGTCCGATTTCTTGGAACTGGAGTTACAGTAAGCTGCCATGTGGGTGCTGGGATTTGAACCTAGGTCTTCTGGAAGAGCGGCTAGTGCCCTTAGCCACTGAACCATCTCTCCAGCCCCCAACAACACTTTTAATGGAAGCTTTCCATGAAGCTTTTTCAGGCTTTAACCCCATCAGCAACTTTGTACATAGATATCTTTCTTTAGTGTTCCCAAATTAGTTCACTACTAAAGTATACACTTATTTTTACCTTTATTTAAACAATTAAAGAAAAAAATTTATGTAAAAAGCCAATGTATTTGTGTGACCACATTACGGGGAGAAGAGAGCAGTATGTCAGCCTCTGCATTCCCTTGTCTCCTGTATTGTCATCTGCCACAGCCACCAATCTGCTTCTGGTCCCTACAATTTTCCTTTTCTTGAATGTCAAATAATGAAGGCAAAAATGAGAAAAAATGAGAGGGAGCTTTAATTGGGGAGAGGGGAGGGAAGACAATAAAGGAGAGGGATGGAAAAGATAAAATAATATTAAGGTTGTTTGGAAAAAAGCCACAGAAAATAATTTTACATTTATCTAAAATTATATATGATACATATAATTATATATGTATCTATATAGAGAGACAATTTAAATGAAGTTATACCATTTGTGGTGATAATGCCCCCCAAGAGCCATAGAATATTTAATAAAAACTCCAGTACAAGGAAAAAGAAATCTCCTTTTGAGTTGTTGCTTAGCAGGGCCCAGGAGGCTCCCAAACAGTATAGGCCATTGCTATTGCCTTTTATTGCTTCCCAGAAGCTGAAGGTAAGTCCCTATTGCTGAGAAGCCATGCACTTCAGACAAAGGACTCAGAGGACTCAAGCTGGATCTGACCAGAAAGCCTCCTCCTTGAGGACTTGGCTTCCATACTACCAGAAAGTACTATGTTGACAAGGGAGTAAAGCAAACAACAGTTCTATCCAGATGTGACTTGAGAACTGCTCAACACAGGAAAAATCATAGTACTGAAAATATTGCCAACTACCAAGGGCCAATGAGGCCATGGGTCTTAGAAGAGAACCTACTACAGCCACTTTCCTAAAGGAGCACAATTCTTAACTACATTTAAAAAATTGACACCGGGCAGTGGTGGTGGTGGTGGTGGTGGTGGTGGTGGTGGTGGTGGTGGTGGTGGTGGTGCACGCCTTTAATCCCACCACTCGGGAGGCAGAGGCAAGCGGATCTCCATGAGTTCGAGGCCAGCCTGGTCTACCAAGTGAGTTCCAGGAAAGGTGCAAAGCTACACAGAGAAACCCTGTCTCGAAAAACCAAAAAAAAAAAAAAAAAAAAAAAAATAAAAAAAAAAAATAAAAAATTGTTCTTTACACCCTCAGGTAAGTGTCACTCTCATCCTTCACCAAAGACATTTCTTTTTGTAGCAGATAGACACCATTACAGAAAACCAAAACTGATCAAGATGCAGGGAACAACTGACCATGGGATGCCCATGATACATCTACAGCATAATCCCTGCATCTAAGGCTCAGGGACCATCACAGAAGAGGAGACAGGAAGATTGTAAGAGCCAAAGGACCAGGAAGTCTGCTATGAGGTTGTGTCTTCTGTACATGAAAGCAGGGCTACATCCACAAAATCTCAACAACATGGCTGCCCAAAGAAGACACAGTTGAACAATGACAGCACCAGTTGGCATATCATTGTGGATGGAGATATCTCATAGGGCACCACCCATAGATGAAGAGAGACAGGCAGTTAAGGACAGCAGAGAGAGGGAGATTAGTCTTCCTCAGGGATGAACGCCCTAATTTTTTTAAAGAGATCAGCCCTAAAAAATTTACATACAAGCAACACTAAACAGTCTCAGCAGGTTGAATTTATACATAGTAATTAAAGAAAAAGAGGCCACAAATTCGAGATGAAGCTGGAATGGTGGGGATGTGGAAGGGTTGGAGTCAGGAGAGGGAGGGAAGAAACAATGTAGTCATTGTTTTTTAATTTAATTAATAAAATAAATATTTTAAAGGGGGAATAATAATTTAATAAGTGATAACTTGCTATTTTAAGTAGTTCCTAATTATTTTGAGTGATTGTTATCTAATTTTATATTCATTGTTTGAATTCTATAACATCAAGTAGTTATTGATGTATGTGTTCCATGAAGTCATATGGTACATGCAACTTTGTGTGTTCATCTAATGAGATTTTGGAGTCTCAGTGTTGCAAGAATTTTAAAGATCGTGCAAGTCAAATGCTTTGCAGCTTGTCTTCAGTGGCATTCTGTAATGCCGCTTCCAATCACAGGCTCCTCCTTCTTTTATTTTAGGCTTTTCTTTTCCATCCCCCCATGCCGCTGGTAGCATGTTTGACCAGATGCCTTCCATGGTCAAGAGGAGGTCAGTGGAAGCAATGCCCAGGATGTCACTGGCAAAGCTTGGTGAGCAGTGAGGTCCTGACATTCCCTGTTCCTTCTCAATGAGAACGTCACTTCTGGGAGAAAGTCTCCCTTTTCAGCCTGAACCCTGGAGTTGGAAGGCTGTATAGCAGAGTTCCTGCTCACCTGCAGACAACATATAATCAGAAATGAACAAAGAAGCGCATCTGGGTTGTGGGATGGCACTAGGAGTTGCTTGTTTGTTGATTTAGCACAGCCTGGAGAAAGCTAAAAGATACTGACATCCTGTCCTTCAGATTGTTCAATGTTTTTGTATTCCAAATCCATGGGACTGTTCTTATTACTTAGAACTTCTGGGGACACTCTTTCTCCCCAAATTGTACACCTCTTCAGGCTTTCTGTACAATGTAGAGGTAATACCCTGTACAATATTCAGCACACTTGTATCCCTGCACCATTTCACCTGCTTTCTTTGCCAGCTAGACAATATGTGCCTTCCTGTGCCTTACCAGATTGTTCCTGGTGATCACTACATCCCAAGTTTAGATCAAAATCTAGTACATGTGAGTTTGGGTTTGAATGTGAAATATCATGGTGATCATGTGTCTGAATATCTGGACCCCAGCTGGTGGCACTATTTTGGGGGAGGTTATAAAACCTTTAGGAGGCATGGTCTATCTAAAGCAGCAGTTCTCAACCTGTGGATCATGACCCCTTTGGGTATCAAATGACCTTTTCACAGAGGTCTCTTAAGACCATCAGAAAATACAGATATTTACACAATGATTCATAACAGTGGCAAAATTACAGTTCTGAAGCACCAATGAAATAATTTTATGGTTGGGGGTCACCACAGCTTGAGGAACTGTATTAAAGGGCCACAGCATTAGGAAGGTTGAGAACAAATCATATAGAGAAAGTGGTTTGCTAGGAGGCAGGCAGAAAGGCTTTAGTGTTAGAGTCTGCCCACACAAATTCTTCTGTTTCCCGACTGTCTGATGTAACCAGCTGCCTCCTGCTCTAGCTGTTACCCTGCCTAGAATTGTTCCTGGCCCTGCCTTCCTTGCTGTAATGGACTACAGCTCCTCAAACTATGAGCCAGAACATATATTTACTCCTGTAGATTGCTTCTTGTGGGGCATTTAGTCACAGCAATTGTCTTACTTTCTCTTAATATGACAAAACACTGTGACCATGGAAACTTATAAAATAAAGTGTTCAATTGGGCTTGCAATTTCAGATTGTTTGAGTCCATGATGGCAAAGCAAAGACAGCTAAGAGCTCACAACTTGATCCCCAAGTAGGAGACAGAGAGGATACACTGTCAAGAAGCTTTTAAATTTCAAAGCCCACCCCTGTGACACAACTCCTCCAATAAGTCCACACTTGCTCCAATGAAGCCACACCTTGTCCAATGTGGCCACACCTCCTAATCCTTCCCAACAGTTCCACCAACTGGGCATCAAGTATTCAAACATATAAGCCTATGGGGGCCATTTTTATTCAAACCGCCAAAGCCACATAGGAGGATGAAATTTCAAAAAGCATTTTGTAAATTAAAGAGTGGGCTTTGTGTTAGTGAAAAACAAAAGTAGATATTTTCATGTCTGTTTCTCATCAAACTAGTATGGTTCTCTTCACTATGTGATTCAAAATATATAACCAAATGTGGTGTTTGTTTTGGCCACTAGAGCCACATCTGAGTCTGGATTTCTCTTTTTTCTAAGGTTTTTGGTCTGCCATGATTCTTATGTTATTACTAGAAACTTTAAATCCTTGGAATTACTACCACTACTACTACTAATAATAATAATAAAGGCAAACACATATCCTTGAAAATACAACACAATGGCATTGGTGTTAAATATATCCATATATAATATATCAGAGTTATGATTCCCATTCTTATGTACAAGAGAAGCACACCAAGTCCTCCACTACTGCCCTTTTCTTTTCTCTTTATTTGATTCTTTGCCAACTGGGACTCCTAACTTCTACTTGGACGAGAGAAACCCTCATAGACCTGACACATTCTGTTCTTCATGTACCTTCTCCAAACTAAGGGATTTCTGCTTCTCTCCACTTGACAAACTCCTAGTAATTCCTTAAGACTGACCCATTCATCAGGCCTCCATCTATCCACCCACTCACCCGTCCACCCTTGAGCACTTTTTGCAGGCAATTCAACACAGTACTCCATTCTTGGGTAACATCATTGAACTAAATATCGGTGATATTCATAGGGCTTTCATTCTGGGGACAGAGTCAGATGCAAACAAGGCATATTCACATTTTCCAAAGGTGTGTATCGCAGTGCTGCTGCCACTGTTCCTGGTGGCTATAGGTATGACTAGGCATGCTTGAAAAAGAAGAAAGGAAAATCACTTAGCAGGGTTGTGGGAAGCCAGTTTGGGGGTAAAGGAATAAAGAAAGCAGAAGTGGGGACAGCAGCACTGAGAGTGCATGAAAGGACAGAGCAGTTCGGGCGAAGACCCAGTCTGCTCCGAGTCTTAGCAGATAAGTTTATTCAAAAGATGTCGAAGAACCCAGTATTTCCTCACCCCAAGGTTAGAGAAATTGAAAGAGAAGGGTGTAATGGTGAAGAAATAAAATTTATTAGACTTGAGATTTATGTCTTGGAAAAACTGGCACATGGAGCTGTCTGGAAACAAAAGGATCAAGATATTGTCTCTTCTCAGAGAACTGTTTTAACCTGTGGAATCTTCAGGTTACCCTTCAGCCCCAAAGCCCCTGTGAGGCATACACAAATCGCTTCTAAACCCTTTTTAGTGAAAAAGGCCTTTGTCAGATGTTGTCAAGATGGATGACAGGCAGGAAGGGACCCTAGGGATCCAGCCATGAACTGAGGAGAATAGTGGACAAACATGTGTCCCTGGATAGCTTTATGATGCTTGGTATAGTAAACTTGAGTGGATTCAGCATAACCTAGGAGAAATACCTGTTGGCATTCCATTAGAACACTTACAGAGATGATTAGCTGTTGGGGGAGACCTGTGCTCCATTTGGATGCTTCTTTACAAGGGGGTTCAAGGTAAAAAGCAACATTAATTGCTGACTTTGTGGCCTCTTTCTGAAGGGTATAGCTTCTTGGACTGATAAGCTACCAAGATCTCTTCCTCTCCAGAGAGAAGGTTACAATGGAGGGGACTTGGAGGGTATTTGCATACTAGGATGTTGGAATGGCTATGGAAAAACAGATGTGGTATACTATAATGATGGAAAACTGCTTTGAAATTAAACAAAAGTATATATATGTGTGTGTGTGTGTGTGTGTGTGTGTGTGTGTGTATTCTCATAGATGAATCTCAGAGACATTATTCTGAGTTTAAAAACAATACATGATAGGAATCTGTTTACATGTAGTTCTAGAACAGGCAACACCAATGCATACCAGAGCTGGAGCTGCCAGATTAAACAGAGAGGATTAACTGAAAAGGGGCACAAGAGGTTTTTGGTGGGCCCCCACAACCTGACAAAATGTTTTATTTATTGATTGTGGTGGATGTATGATGTAAGGTTGTATACTATCATCAGAGCTCAATGAGCTAAGCATTTAAGGGTCATGTATTTTATTGCATGCAATAGCTCAGTGAAGACAAAACACCACAAACAAAAAGGAAATGCAATGTAACTCACACAAAGCATCCCTGAATACCTTACCATGTACAGACATTAATTTGGGGAATGTTATAGGTCGGTATAAGTTGTTCATCAAAGGTTCTTGGATGGGAGTTTGATCCCTATGTGGTTGGTGGTTTTGGAGTGGTCTAAATATTGATAGATCAGAAGGTAGTGTTAAAAGGCAATCAGATAATGGGGGCATCATCTTCAGAAGGAATTCATGCTTATCTTGCAGTGTAATTCTCACTAGGATGGTTGTTAATGGGGTTACCCCACGTACTTGGCCTTTTCTACACACAGCTGATTCCTTTCCTAGTTCTCCATATTGTGGAGAACCAAAAAGCCTTTGCCCGAGACCAAACCTACAGAAGCATCCAATTTCAATCTTTGAATCTCCCAAACTATGAACTAAGGAAACCTGTTCATCTAGGACCCGGGATCAGTGATTCTATTAAGGCAACAGGAAGCAGACTAATCCAGAGAGTCAGAGAAAAGCAGGGGAGGATTCCTGTCAGAGCCAAGGACAGGAAAACCATCTTTGACCTGATTTCTTTTTGAACTTGCCTTGAACCTAATTGCTTTTCCATGTTCAGGTTAAGCTGCAATCTCTAATGTATTTTTGGTCATTAATTTAAATGTTTTGCCCGTCTTAACTGAAATGTTCTCACTTCGACATAAATCTCCTTCACAGCACATTTATATTCTCCATTTGTGTTGCCCACAGTGATTAGTGGGTCACTCTGGTCTGTGCTGTGAGAACAGGTCACTAACCCGACTCATCTGTCCTGAGTAGTCCCCCTTTGCTGCAGTAGTCACTGATATCCACACTGTCTAAGCTTATGTTCTCATTTTCTGTCTGAGCTTAGGCAAAAGACTCAACACATTTGTCTGAGTTCCTAGAAGGAGATTATTTCATTTTGCCATTACAACTAATTGATACTTTCCTGAGCAACTCTGCACTATTTTTAGCACAGGATCTGTTTCACAAAGGAGTCGGTAAGATGATGACTTTTAAAAGAGTTTTAAAATAATGTGGTACAGAACACACTTAGCAATTTTTCTTTCTTAGAGGTTTATTGTCATTGCTGGTCTCATTTTACAGTTGTGGGGTTGATTGTAGCCACATGGAATGTAAGTCCTATGACTATGGCACAAAAGGTCTAGCATGTTCCTTCAGCATGCTTGCTCAGGTTCCATACAGTCTAATACACATTGAATAAGAATGAACACCTCAACATGGGGCCTGTTAATTTCCCATGTTTCAGAATATTTGTTTGACTATGCAAAGATATGTTGCATTTGTTTATGTTGCAAAATATTTGTTTAACTATGCAAAGCTGTGTTGCATTTGTTTAATTATGTAAAGATGTGTTGCTGTTTTACCTTGCCTGCCTATGGCACCTGATTGGTATAATAAAAATTTAAACAGTCAATAGCAAGGGAGGAGGTATAGGTGGAACTTCCAGGCAGGGAGTATAAGGAGGAGGAGGAATTTAGGCTTGAGGAAGAAAGAAAAGGAGACTACAAGGAAATGCTAGGGGCCAGACAGACAGACAGACAGACACGGACCAAGAAGGGAAGTAGGACATACAGAATGAAATAAAGGTAAAAAGCCCCAAGGCAAAACATAGGTAAAAAGAAACAGGTTAAATTAAGTTAAAAGAGCTAGTGGGACAAGCCTAAGCTAAGGTCAAGTATTCATAATCAATAATAAGTTTCCCTGTCATGATTTGTGGGCTGGTGGTCTGAGAAAGCCTGCTACAGATGAATGGACTTATTAGTCATTTTAAAAGACTGAAAACCAGCCAGACAGTGGTTGGGCATGCCTTTAATCTCAGTACTCAGGAGGCAGAGGCAGGAGGATCTCTGTGAGTTCAAGGCCAGCCTGGTCTACAGAGCTAGTTCTGGGACAGTCAAGGCTACATAAAGAAACCCTGTCTCAAAACAAATAAACAAAATAAACAGTATCCCCACCCAAAGTGAAAACCTTGGGCTGAAGTTACCATGTTTATTGTGTGAGGAGTGGGTTCGGCAAGGAGAACAGTCTGCTATCCTTTATGCTAACTTTTGACTAAACAAATGTGTATACAGATTCATTCTAATGTGTTCATTGGCAAACCCACCACTTTTGAGAAAAGTTATATGTTGAGGACATCTAGAACTGTCATCTCCATCTAAAGTAGACCAAACCCTTAAAGATGATTTTTCCCCCTGTCAGCCATCTGTTCACACTCCCACATGACACTACCTTCTCCAATTCAATATAACTCAGGAAGCGCACCACCCATAAGTATTGCCTAGGGATTATCACAGACTGCAGAGCAGTGGTTCTCAACCTTCGTAATGCTGTGACCCTTTAATACAACTCCTCACGTTGTGGTGATCCCAACCATAAAATTATTTTTGTTGCTACTTCATAACTGCAATTTTGCTACTGTTATGAATTGTAATTCAATATTTTTGGAGATAGAGGTTTGCCAAAGGGGCTGTGACCCACAGGTTGAGAACCACTGCTATAGGTCACCTAAAGGTGTTAAGATCAGCCTTGGGCTGAGTGCTGGTGGACTGATTTCCAGGTGATATCTGACATTGCTCTTCAAGTCGTGTACATTGATCTTGGCCACCTTAGAGATAAACTTTCTGCTTATCATCCTTATCACCCTTGGACTTCTCACTGGGCAACAAAATCTTTCTAATTTTCCTGGAAATTTCCTGATTTTAACCCTGAATTTACTATATCCTTGGAAATATCCCAGTTGCCAATAAACCAGGAGGCTTATGTCTTTGGTTACTGAAGTCTGGGTGTTGAGATGTCATGTGAGAGGATAGGGAAGGATCAGAAAAACCTAAGGAAACCAAAAGTCAAGCTTCCATATCTGGTGCTGATTTGGACCTTAAAGGAGAAGATGTTAGAGGAGGGGCTTGACATTAAGACCACTGAGGGAAACTTCCCCCTAGTCAGCTGACTTACTGATGGGTGGTTCACATTAGTGAGCTCATCACCTCCCTTCTAGGAACACTGGAATTTTCAAGATGACTTCAAAGGGAGAAATATTTGTTCACAATTCTGTGGCTGACATGAGCTTGGTTGAGAACACAAATACACTTCTGAAGTCAATGCTGATGGGAACATTTGCCAAGGGGACCAAAGGATAAAAAGAGCAAATGCTTCTGCTGTCCTCATGCAGGGCACAAACACAGGTTTGACATGAAAGTGCCAGAGCCCAGAAGTCAAGGTCTAAATGGTAAGCTCATACTTAAATTTGACATGGAAAACAAAATGGAGAAGGCTGTGCTGCACACTAGGCCAGCACTGATCTTGAAACCCTAGAATAACAAGCACTAAAAATCCCAACAACACTAAGCTACAATGAAAGTATAAAAAGACTTCCTTTTTTTCACTTGGACTTTGGTGTCCATCTTAACCAAGCAGAATTAATTCACAGCCTAGGAGCTCTGCAAGCTGATGTTTATTTATAATATTCAATATTCCCATAAGCACACATGTTCCAAATGGAAGGTTGCATTTTGATAATGCCTGTTTCTTCATTAAGATTTCATCATCCACCTACATTAAGAAGCCTGGCCCTACACTTTGTTGCTTCTGCTTTCACCTTGTGGATTCCTGCTTTATTTGCTTAATCTCAAGTTCCTGGCTTCCCAGGCACTCAAATTTGAAACAAGCAAAGTTCATGCATTAGTGTATCCTGAGCATGCATGATTTATGAATGGCAAGGTTCTTGGCACAATTTAATGGTATAAGAGAGACTTTTGTTTTAAACATTAAACTGAAAGTTAAGAAGTAGCAACAATGGGTGGAATATCAGAACACACAGACTGCTAAGAGGTCCAAGATTCACTAGTTCTTAGTTGTTCTTCAGTGTGTGAATGGATGTTCTCACCAATTTAATAAACTATATAAACATCTAACATCTAGCCAATTTAAAAAGTACTTTAAGTTGTTATCCTGAGAACTTAGCTAGATAAACCTTCATTCTGAAAACAAAAAAAAAAGCTTATATTTACATAAATTAAGATGTCAACTGCTTTAAGTATCCCAAAGTAAATAGTTGAATTTTTTTTGTACCAGACATTGTTTTATATTCAGAATGTTTTTCACCATAGTTAATATTTCTCTGATGAGTAATTTGGAAATCAACCAGTGTTGGTGTTATCAAAATTTCTAAGAAAAGTTGAAAATTTCAAACTATAGAGAAAAACTTCTCCCTTCTACCAAGTCCTCCTTCTACCAAAAAAGCCCAAATAATACAATCTGTGATTAACACATATCTAAAGCCTATTTAGTAGCAAAACAATCATTAAATTAATCATTTCAAATGACACATTGTATTTGTGGTGTCCCAACCACTTAACACAGGTATAAGGACCATCCAAACTTTCCTTGCTTGTGGTCAAATTGAATGCCTTGTCAGATTATGACGGTGTCTTCAAATAACAATGCAATAATTTCACATTTAAATGATGGTGTACCCTGCAATAGTTGCTCATGAGTACTTCCAGAGGACCTGGAAAGCTTTGCTGTTTATGAGAGGAAATGAGGGTTGATAAAAAAAACATGGCTTGAACAAGCTCAAGATTCATAAACAACTGGAAATGTTGCTTTCCGTAGAGGCCCTTTATGCCATTTATGATGGAAGACCCCCTAAGTTACCTTCCCCACTCAGGGGGCTTTTTGTCCATTTCAGAGAAGTCAGTCAGTGAGTAGAGCACTGCACAGCACCTGGGCATGATGTTACCTTGTAGATTTTGCAATGGCAGAGTCATGATGCCTCCAGCTGCAGCTGCTGCTACCAGCCCTTGGATGTTTGTGAGATTCGCTGTGGGCAGTGTGAGAACCAGGCCTTGCTGACCACCTAGCTGTCCCGCCATGTTGAAGGGGATGAGGATGGGCTGATTGAGGGCTGGGGGGCCTCCCGGCATCACCCCGGCCACAGCGGAGGCTAACTGCTGTGCTGTCAGAAGAGGCTGCAAAACAAGAGAAACCTGGCTCACTTTCCAGCAGAATAAGACATGGCCTTTCAAAGCACAGTCCCTCCGTTCTATCCAGTCAGAAAGTTTCTGAAGTGGTAAAGAAGCATACGCCATCCCAGAAAAAAAAAAGACTGTAAGGGAGAAATTATATTTTGACATTACATTTCACCTATTTCTTTGATAATTTTCAATTTTTTTTTTAAGAATCTCTGTGGAGCTTAAATACTTTTAAGAGAAACATCATACCTTTACACATTGCAAATTCAATTCAAGTTTCATTTGATCCCAATTCTCATGTATTTAAAGTGCTCAGCTAATTTATTCTATGTTGTTAGATGTTGGTAGGTTTTTTATTCTATTTTTGGTTCAAAAATAGTAATAACATACTGTTTTCAAGTATTACATCAACAAAAATTGTGTCAATGATTTTCTGGATGCTAGAAGGTCTTTAGTGATGCTGTTACACACATCCGTGGCTGGAGGGACTGATTGCTGGCATAATCCTTTTGGAAAGCAATCTGGAAATACATACATATCCAGAATGGCAAGTATATTCATCCCCATTTGACTCAGAATATACTCCTAGGATAGAGCTTCAAGATAGAATTCAAAGGGAAAAGAGATAAATGCACAAAATTATGCAATACACTTCAAATTACATAAACGTTGAAGCAGTTTGTGTTCTAGTGCTAAACTTGGTGAGATGCTGTGTACTTATTAAAATGGATCATTTTGGTGTCTATTTAGGAAAGCTAAAAAATGTTCCTGATATGAAAATAAACTAGATAGTTATTAAGTAAACAAGTGGTTACTATTGAAATGGTTTTATATATATATATGTGTGTGTGTGTGTGTGTGTGTGTCAAGATATAAAATGTAATAGAAAACAAAATACTTATACTTAAAGATAAAAAACTAAAAAAAATTTTTTTTAATTTTTTCATATTCTTCCTCCAATTAAGATGTTATTATAAAAACACATGTTTATGTCTACTCTTGATTGAACAGTCACAGTTTGTGTAAAAGGCAGCAATAGAGGACAAAACTTGTTTGAGTGCTGGGGTAGGGTCCTAACTGGAGTGATATACTAAGATTATGGTTCTGGCCAGGCTGCATGGCAGCACAAGACACTTGACCTTAGAGTCCTTAAGCCAGGACTTTCTCTACACCCTTGTGGGAGCTGTGGAATAAAACATAATCACATATTTTTTTTCTTCTACAGGATTCAAAATGAAACTCTATCTAGGATTAACTTTCTTTTTTGGTGGAAAATAGAAAAGGTATTGAAATATGGACATGATATAAAGCCAGATTATCATCACCAGACCCTACATTCCAATTATCCTACCAATGAGACTCAGAGAGTTTCATAAGTTCCTGGAAGTTCTATGTCTCATGCATGGAGAGGTCAAGTTTAAGACCAGGTAGACTGTTCCAGAGTCTATCTTGTTTACCCTTCTCCAATACAGGGAACAGATTCAGAGACAGGGGGCTGTTGCATTTGAAGAATGGGGGCAAGGGTGGGCACATTCTCTGGCTCTCCCTCTAGAGTAACCTCTAGATCCTTTGAAAGGAAGCCCTGGAGAGGTACTGGGCTCCCAATGTATTTGTTCACTTTACTGAATTCACATCAGTAACTTTGTTCTTTCCTTTAAAAAACACGAAGTTACTCTATAGAACAAATAACCAGACTTGGGGAATAAAAATGCTGTTGTAGCTTGGCCTTAAGGTTCCTGATAAGATATTATGGCCAATCAATACAATGCTGAAAGGAAAACATGTAGCTCTCATGAGGATTGTACACAGGTTTGGAGGCTCGACATGCAGAATTTTAAGATTGGATTTCAGGCTTAAGGTAGGGTATGCCTTCTCCTGGTTGTCACAGAGCCAAGCTTTCTCCTTGTCTTGAGTCTGTCATTCAATTACGTGACTTAGTGATATTAGATAGACCATATTAGGACTCATGCACCTCCAGGCACATCTGTGCACACATGTATACAGAAGCCCATAAACATATGAACACATGAGGTAAGAAGGATGACTTTATGAGGGTATGACACATAGAGGCCAATGACTCATGTTCTAAGAACTCTATCTAGGCTTTGGTCTCCCAGATAGACACTGCCCAGTCTTCACATCTATCAACCTGGAATTGTGTGGCCTCTGAGAGGGGTGATAGGGTCTGAGGCCATTGGACAATTTCATGGTGATTAGAAAAAGAGTGTCCAAATTGATTCAAGCTTTATACTTGGGCAAGCCCTCCTTGTACTGAAAGTGATTAATTTCCAGGAACAGCAATGGCAGCAGCAGAGAGAGAAAGGCCCAGATATTTCTCTCCCTAAAAGCAAGATGAACTCGGAAAGTTTCACAGTCAATGGCAGAGGTTAAAGAAAGCCCAGCCTTTTATAATTGTGTTCTACATCTCCATATAACCCATGCCAGGCTGCAAAAAACAAATATTGGACTTTAAAAAATAATGAATGTATTTCTTTATTAATGCAAGAGCTATGTGTGATGTACAGTATTGTCAAACCCAATAAGCTGAACTTGCATTAAAATTGCATTAACTTTTTTATATTAAATCACATCTTGTATTTCAAAAATGGCTATAGTAAGGTTGAAATAACTTAATTTTCTTCACACTCCAGTCATTAAAGTTTTACTTTAGAAAAAAACTGCATGGTAACCACCAGCCTAGATGGAGTAGGTTTTAAAGGGGGCGGGAAACATTTCCACATGATTAAAACCAACCTTTCCTTTAAGAAGAGACTTTTGCAAACACATATTTTCTTGAGAGTATTTAATAAATAATGTAGTCATATAGCTTCCCATACAAAAATTTATCACCATCTTTGCTCTGTTGGAGTTAATTGGATTTAACTCATTATTATTTATTTGGTTATTTATATGGTAAAACCATCTTAAATGCAGCCTAATGGAAAGCAATTGAGAGATACTGACCTGTGGCCCAACGGGAAAGGGGGGGTGGGTCTGACTGGCCTGGTGCTGCTCAGGAGTTCCTGGCTCTGATAGGACTGTGTTTCCTCTGGCCCCTGGAATTCAAAAGAGAATAGCTCCCTTAGTATCAAGATCAGCCTGGAAACAGCACATTTCTGTGATATCACAGGACACTGAGGAATAGATGCCAATGAAAGAGTGGTTTTTCAATAGCTCCAGTTATGGAAAAAATGATGCTATGGTACATTCAGGATGGCCAAAGTCATCAGAAGATAGAAAGGGAAGACAATAGGAAAAGGTATACTTCCATATATACACCAAAAGACTTTCATTAGATATCAGTTTGGATAGCACACTCTAGTTTAGTGTGTGTATGTGCACATGTGTTCGTGCATGTGTGTGAAACTGTGTCTGTTTTGCTCAGGTGAAAAATAGATAAACTGATTTTCCAGAGCCAAAGTACAGTCTCAGACATTACCAGGTCTGTTCATATTGTTCCCTGATAGGGATTTTTTCCTTTGTTCTATACCCTTAAGCTATCTCTTCATGCTGGCTTTGGATGGACTCTTATGAATGCCCTTTCCTAAAACCATAGTCCTTTTCAGTGCCCCCTTCCACAATGTCCTAAAAGGAATATGGGTCCCCTTAGGCAAGTTTTCTGGATGGAGAGCAAAAGAGAAATATCTCACTATCAATTCACAGAGACCCACTACCGTAGGCACTGAACTCACCGTATTCCCATGCTGAGATCCTGTTGCATTTCAAGCACCCTGGCAGCAAATCCCTAAAGCCTTTGGGCATTGTCTGCATGCTTATGTGCTTCATTTCAGGACAAACCATAGTGGTTAAGATAATGGTAGAAACAATTAATACTTGAATAAAAAAGTAAACAAAACTGCCAGCCATTTCTGAAGTGTCCCTTTTGGGGGCTTTTGTTTTCTTGGAGTTTTCTAATGGTGTGGTTGAAATCCAGTTCTAAGCAAAGCTTAACAAGATCCACTTTCCTGGTGTTTGTCCTATGAATAGCAAGTGGAAGACATTTCAAACTCTGTTTACTGGCATGCTGAGGCCAACCAATGAAAAAAGATATGATTCTGTCATGCTTATAAATTTTAAAGAAGGTATTATTGGCTCATTTAAAACAAATTCTTCTATATAGTCTCCAAAGGGACAGACTTATAAATAATGGAAATGTGGAAAAAATACTCCAGCACATTAAGCTACAAATAAAATTGACTGCTACATATTATTCAATTGACTTCTATCTCCACAGCGATGTGTCAATCATAACAGCATTTTATAATAGGATTAAGCAATAAACGTGCAAAGCCATTATACAGAAATCTGAAAATCTGATTAATTTGTAATATTTTTTTCATGCAGAAAGTCAGGAATGGACATTGCTTGGGGAATACTTACAAGCATTCTATTGAAATTTCTAAATTGATTTGGAGCAAACTAATAAAAACACAGACTTGCTGACATTTTATAAACTGAATTCTGTCAGGATATGTTTGGCATTTTAATGATCACTGTCATTTAATAACAAGGGTAAGATGACCCATAAGAAGATACCAGCAATCCCCATATATGCAAAAGAGCTATCCCCTGGATTTTTTATGTGTAGTTTATTTATTATGCTTGAAGAGCAGGGCATGTTAAGCTAGCCAGTGCCTGATGTAGTAACCTCATGGTCTCCATTCAGCCCCCAAATAATGATTTTGATCAAATATTAAGATTAGGCTAATTTGCAAGTGACTAAAAATTCACTGCTTAGAAAAATGTGGCTGCTTCCTTCAGCTTGTTAGGCCTGGATTTTTATACCAGAAAATATAAAAAGAAAGTTTTACAATGTACAGAAAAATAGAAAAGTCTTTTTTTAAACAAATAAGTATACACTTTGACATTAAATTTTTCTATAACAAAACAGGCCCCTTTGTATCAGATTTTCTTCATGTGTTCAGAGTCTATTTTGGACTCTGTTCTTAACACATCCCACTGTAATGCTGAGGACTGGTTCCATCCAGGAACTGTGCCAACTCTTGTGTATGTTTGTTCTCTACAATTCCATACAGATTTCATTTGCTTATATTTATTCTTTGGTGTTCTGAGGCTCTGACTGGTGCTCAGCAGCTTGTTCTGAGAATGACTATTCTCAAAAACCATGTTCAACGCAGTCTGGGGCAACTCCACACAATTTCATGTGTAAAATGAAGTCTTTCACAGGCTCTAGAGGAGATTACATATGCTTTCCCACCTGGATCAAAAAGTAATGTTTCTTCTTAATGCGCATCTCCATTTTCCCCAAACACATGTATCACGCTTAACCTTGTAGGACCATAAACTAATCTGTTTGCTTGGAAGGCAGTTCCTGTACAGGGGCCTTCCTGGAGCCAGAGGGGAATCTAGCAGTCAAAATGAATAAAAGACATTGGCTAAAGGTTTTAGAGATTTGAAGCAACACTTAGTGTATGATTGCAAAGAATTTGAGGTTAGACATTTCCATGGCAAAGACAAGAAAACATAAACATTATCAGCTGACCAGGAACCTAGAAAACACAGTACACCATTGGAGACCAAGGGTCCCAAGAGAGTCCTCTCATGTTAGCTCTGTAATGAATGTCCTGTGTAAACATAAAAAAGTAATGTTGTGTGATGTTTTCCTAAAAAAGTGATGTGGTTTGATCATATTCATCCTAACTCACTTCCTTTTCTTCTATCCCACCCTCTTAGGCCTTCATTCTCTTTACTGGTGGTAACTCCCTTTGACTGGGAGCTCTCAGGCCAGGACATTTCATTCACACTTAGGGACTATTTAGTTAATACAAATAGAAGTTTGGCTTAAGATACACGTTGACATTCATTTGATTACTTATTACTCTTTAGCATAAATCTTGGGAATATCTTTAAATTATTAATGTATTGACAAATTCTATCTCAATTCCAATTGACAGATTGCTACAGCGTGGATCTAGAATGTGTGTTAAAAGCCTTACTGCCAGCCTGTAATAAGATGAAGAAGTGATAGAACCTTAGGTAGAATGGACTAGGAGAAGGAAGCTGAACCATTGTGGGCATGCTCTTGAAAAGGATCCTGGGATGCTGGTCCCTTCCTCATGATCTCTTTGCTTTCTGTCCACCATAATTTTGGTATCGATGGGGGTCCTGTCCATCATATGCTGCTTTGCTGAGACCTCCAAACAAAGGGGCAAACAGGCCATTGACTGAAACTTCTGAAAAAAATTAGCCAAAACGAATCATCCCCATCAGGAACTTTGCCACAGTAACAGAAAGCTGACTTAAGCTTATAGAGGAAGCAGCTTGGTATAAAGATTCAAGGTAAGGTTTCTTACATTTGAAACTTGGTCAGGGTTATATTTAGATCTGCCACCTCACTAGGATTGTGGACTTGGAATTGTTTTCCAATTACTTACTCACCAGCTTTCTCTTAGGGAAGTCAGGGAAGATGACAGGGCTTCCTTCACAGGTTGGCTGCTGTGAAGTGCCATATGAGATAATATGTAAATTCACTGAAACTCTGCATGCTTGCTATATAAATGCTATATCTGTTGGTTATTATACTTTAATAAAGTTTGCATTTAAAGTAGTATTTCATGTCATTTAATTTTTTTTATAATATTTACCCATCAAAGCCAACTAATACATATTATAATCTCTATGCATGCATATCTTGGAAATATCTTATACACAAGCTAAGGATATGCACTGACTTTAACTATGTATTGTGCACGATAAGATCAATGTCTGGAATGGAGCTTAGTAGTTGAGTCTCACAGAGCTTACAAAATGTGATGTTCACAAACAGTCTTCCCTCAGTATGCAGAGAGTTGTTTCTCAGACCCTGGGAATACCAAAATCTGAGGGTATTAGTCTCTTACCTAAATCTGCATAACATTTACGTATAACCTATAGATACTCTCTCATTCACTTAAATCACCTCTAAATCACTCATAATGCCAAATGCAATGAGCATGCTATGTAATTGTTATACTGCATTGTTTAAGCAGTTATGACGAGAAAAAAGTCTATACATGTTTAAATGAAATTCTTTCCCAAATAATTCAATCTACGATCTACAATTTTAAATCTATAAATGAGATGCTGATGATATGGGGGGGTCTCACTATAGGCTGATAGTTTGTGGTAACACACTCAGAAAGCATGGAGTCAAGAGTCTAACAAGTAGCTTCTAAATTCTCTCACAGACCACAGCTTAGACTAGTGCCGCCCCCCCACTCCCCCCACCCCACACACTTAAGTCTTATTGGAGCCTCTTGAAGCATTTCACAGCCCACAGTAACCTAGGGACAGAGAGTGGAAGACAGTATCTGTAGGGGCATTTCTCAACTCCACGAGGATTAAAGACAGCAGGGAGTGAATAATGGTGGCTTCACTGCTGTGTGTGTGTGAGAGTTTAAGTTTCCTTTCCTCTGGGGACAGCACACCCAGCTTGCACCACTGCATGCCACTTGTGTGACATCAAACATGAACAAAACATCAGCACACACCACTGGAGTCATCACACAACACTGGTTTTGTGTGTAGCTGTTGAGTCGTGATCAGCGTGACTCCTCTTGCCTTCCCAGTTTCCTGGCCCTGGACATTGTCTGATCATGACCAGATTGAGATTGCCGGCTTGGAAAGGGGAAGAATCAGCCTCAGACACACATTCTGTAGTTGTAGTCTATTCACAGATAATTCATGGAGTGGAAACCAAGTGGGAAAGGGTCACAGTGTGGAATGTAAAATCAAGGATCTTGGTCAGAAGGCTTCCTTCTTTCAATTCCACCTTTCCTGCCAGATCTCCAATCTGTGACTCACAGTGCTGTCTGCCTGTCCCCGTTTGGAAGGAAAAGGAGGAGGAGAAAACAGAGAGAGAGAAAGACAGAGACAGAGAGACAGTGTGTGTGTGTGTGTGTGTGTGTGTGTGTGTGTGTGTGTGTGCGCGCGCGCGCGCGCGCGTGTGTTAGGGAAACTGGCCCAAGGCTGCTTCCTTCAGTGCTCCCTGAGGACCGAGCCTCCCACACTCTGCCCTCTAGGGTCCAGCCAAGCTCACACACAGTCCTGGGTGCCACTGATGATTCTAACTGGATTCCTCACAGTGAGGCTGTTTTTAAAATTCCTTTTTACTTTTTTTCATTGTGACGGCTTTTGGTTAACACAGACAGCCAGGCTTAGCATCTCTTAGTTACTGCAATAGAGCAGAATCATGCAGCAGCAGAAGAGATTTGAATTTGCCTCCCTTTGTGGAATAGACTCTTCTTCACAAGTCCCTTTAAGATTCAAATATAGCGGCTTTGATCCTATGATGGGGAACTCCGTTCTGGAGCCTTTCCATACTGCTTTTGTAAAGAGGACACTGTGGTGGCTGCAGGCTGAGAAGGAAAGGACTGAAATCAGACTGCTCACCCCAATGTGCTCCCCCATGTCTGCCGCCATCCAACAGACAGCACAGGAAGTTCCCTTGTTAAGGACCAATGCATTTTTAATGAATCAGGCTCTTCAGAAGTCTGAATGGGGGATTCTCTCCTCCATGCATTAGCACAAACATAATCACATGAAGGTCACGGGGCCTTGCCAGCTCCTCTGGTGTTTCATACCGATCTCACCGACTGTCTGCAGTTCTCACCGGTGGCTGAGGGACGCACAGGTTCCTGGCGGTTGAGTGCATTACTATTTCATGTTGAGCAGGTGAACCCAAGCTAAGCAGTGCAGAAGGCCCGTCTAAATTAAACGTCCCTTTCTTTCAATTTCTTCACTATCACTCAGTGCCGGAAAGGGAGTGGAAGTGTTGGAAATGTCTATAAAAACCCTTTGCAGACCCACTGCCACTGTTAGCCACTTTTTATTATCTGATGGGATCTCGTTACGACACTGGACACACACATGCTTATGGACGGAACTCTGCACACTGTTGGTGGAATTTGGACTCTAGAGTAATAAGCCTAACTCTATAAAGACACCTTAAATCCCACATTTGTTAATCCACATGGATTTGTGTGCTTTTGCAGGAAGCTCAGAGAAGAGGGAATATCTGATGATGTTAATGTGGAAAAACATGTATCTCTTTTTACTGGCAGTGACTCACGTGACCTTTGGAAAGAGAATATCAGATTTCCTTGAGTAAAAGGTCTAGGTTCACAGTGGTGCTAAATGACGACCTTTTAAGGCTGCATATATACATGAAGGTCAAAGGGAGATTTGGGGTATTGAGGCAAAGCACAAGATACACAGATCCCTTCCTTGGACTTGGTTACCCACTAACGACTTTGTTCAGTGGCTCATTCAGTTTTACATGCGGATTAGTTTATGTACTCTATAGAGATTTTAAAGATTTTTTTCCTCAGAATTTACCAAATCTCCCTTAAGTCTTTCTCCAACCTTTTTTTTTTAATCATTTGTTTTCACATCTATCTAATAAAAGCAGAGGCCAACTCCTTTGATATCCAGATCAACGTCTATAAATACTTGGTGAAGAGAAGTGAAAAGAGAGCCATCAAACATGAACAAAATCCCATGGCATGCTATTAATTGATAAAGAGCTTTGGAGTAGGCCAGGTCCCTGGGTACTCTTGTCTCCTGGCAAGTGTCAGACCTCTCAGGTGAAGACTGTCATCTCCTGATATCCTGCAGGCCAGCTCTGGGCTGAGTTGTGGCTGCATGATCTACATATGTGAATATCTGTATGCATGTTGTTATTAGAAACTCTGGAGTGAGTTGATATTCTTAAAAGGATGGAACAATTTAATCACAGATTTTAAGCCACTTGGAAATGGTGTAATTTTAAATCCAGAAAGCGGTGCTCACATAACACGTATGAGGAAATTTCAAGGTCACTCATTGTTCAGAGCCACTCTCAACACACTGGCACTGCATGTAGTGTTTCTTCTTGATGGTGGCACTCTGGTGCTGTATGGATGAGGCAGATTCTATGCATCCAGCAGCTTTATGTTCATCTGTGGAGATTTGTAACATGATTCATCTATGCCCAGCTCTATCAAAGTGTCAGCTACACAAGCTGGGGTGCTCAGTGCAAATAAAAATGCAAGTCCCTGACCTGGAGCTGAGTAGTCAATTGCCTTTTCTCTGAGCCACAACCTCAACCTTCCACAGAGGGACATACTCAGAGCCTGCAGTCTCCTCACGGTAAGCAAAGCTATTTGGACCAGTGGTGGCTAGGAACACTCCAATGAGGAATGTTCAACTTGGCCACTTGAGCCCATGTCCCTTAAGAAGAGCAGAAGGAAGGATTAAAAAGCCACTGTGGATGGGTGGTGGTGGCACACGCCTTTAATCCCAGCACTTGGGAGGCAGAGCCAGGTGGCTCTCTGTGAGTTCAAGGCCAGTCTGGTCTACAGAGCGAGATCCAGGACAGGCACCAAAACTACACAGAGAAACCCTGTTTCAAAAAAAAAGTCTCTATGGAAGGGAGCAGGGAAAGGTCTGGGGACCACAGGCTTCCCCATCTCTCTACACCCGCTCTACTGAGTTTACCAATAAAACACAAATCAAAAGGTAAATTATTATGACTTTAAAGCTAAAGCCTAACAAGATTTGACCCAGACTGCAAGACTGTATGGGTCAGCTGCCCTCAACACCTCCACTCACTCAGTTTCTAAAATGTTTGGAGTTATTTATTTTTAATCAGAAGTCTTCCTAATAAAGCACCCTCAATTTTTAATCATACCCAAGCTTATACCTGCTTCAGAGGTACTTCTTTTTATCTGTTTAAATCTGAAGCATATTTTTATCTCCATAAAGAATCAAAACTATACAAATTCTTAACCTGTCTCTTACAGGCTGTTACTACAGGTTACCTTTGGTAGAAAATTAAGCTAAAGATAAAACATTGTTTTGTTTTCTATTGGCTAACACCATCAATGTTAATAATGAAGGACTGGATGTAAATCTTTCCAAAGATAATATATGGCAAATGTCACATGACCTTGTCATTTGTACATCTACCTTTCTCTCTATAAGTAAGAGGTGAAACAGTTTTCTTTCTTTTCTTTTTTGGCTTCACCCCCCCCCCCAAGTGCTGGATTGCAAGGTGCTTTACCAGGCTTGACTTTTCCATAGACTTGCCTTTCTAAACTGTTAGGCTTTGGTTAGCACAGATCACCAAATCATCACCAAGCTTGATAGCAAGGGACAGGGCTAAATCCTTCAAGGCAATGTGGTTAGTTCAGTTTTAAATTTTTTTTCAAAATTCCCTCTTATAGAACAATGGACAAAAAGCGCTAGGGACCACATTAATTGTGCTTAGAAAATAGAGCATTAAATAACCCCTGAAATGGAGGGGTGGTGAACAGAGAGAAGGGGAGCAGGGGGAAGGGGTGCTCTCTCTTACCTCACATGTACACTGTAGTACTGCGGTGTTCAAGTGGGAGGGGCCGAGACTGTCTCGGCGGTTTTCAATGTGCTATCCCCCTACCTCGGTCAGGAACATTCTGCTTGGTCCTGACATCTTCAGGGTTCTCTTTATAGCCTTTGTGTTTTACAGGGCTACCCCAATAAACTTCCCACCATGAGATTTTCATCCGTGTTCAGTTTGTTGAGTTTTAACCTAGTCTCACCTGGATACCTGAGAACCGAAGCCTGGAAAAGACATGAGGTCAAATAGCGCTAGTTCTATGATGATGACAAGACTAAGCTCCTGGCCCAGCCTGATGTTTCTATGGATACTATGAAGTGCCAGTCATTTCTTTCTTCTGGAAGACCTCCAGACACAGCCTAAGGTCTGATAACTGCATAGCCCTTCAGTGGCAAGAAAGCACTGATCCGACATGAAGAATATGATTTAAGCATGAGCTTTATAACAGAATACATCATTATTCCAATTGAGAATGTTGGCCCTTGGGTGCAGTCACTTCTGAAAATAGACATAGTATAAGATCTCAGAGACCACCAACAAAAAACTTGTGGTTCTTACTCCAATGTCTGCATTTGTGACTTCCATGGGCAGGTAGCCCAGCAGTCACAGACTAGTCACTTTCCTAGATTTAGGGATTTCACAGGATAGTCAAATTAAAGGAGAATATTAATAATTGGGTAACACCCTGTGTCCTGTTCTTTCCTCATATTTGGCTGCATACCTAAGGAATAAGCATCCAGTCATCTTTAATCTAAAGGAAAGCTTTATTCTCGGGCTTTGTAGTCAAGGCCTGACCCCACAGCCAGCAGTATTTGGTGCTAGCTGAGACTTGTGAGAAAGATTCACCTCTGTTTCCCAAATCCCAGGCTTCAGACCCCCCCCTCATTCGTCAGATTCACATTTGGCAAAATCCTCTGACAATTTTTACTCACAGCACAAAAAAGAGAAAGCACTGGTTTTGAGTACGTAACTCTGGGGTTGCCTCACTTTACCCATTCTGATCTCTACCAAAGTCTCTCCCTCCTTTTTCTAGATTTTTGTTTGTTTGTTTGTCTGTTTTTTAAATTGAGGGGTATTTAAAGCATAAATGTACTTAAGATTCCTAACAGTGGTCAGACATTTTTGACAGATTTTCAAATTTTATCCCACAGGAGTCAGCAGGGTAAGAGGCAGAGAAGAATGGTTAGGACGAGGATTCCACAGGATTGTCCAAATCAGAAATGATCTGGTTCTGAGCCCATTGCAATCCACAGGAAGACAAACCCAGCCAAGAGTTTTCCAGAAGGAGGCGCTGCCCTGAGTTCTTAAAAAGAAGCATATTTACCCTTCACAAATCACAAGAGAACTGATGCCCAACCTAGCCCAATATCATAGCTCTGGGATTTATGAGAAATTTCCTAACCACTTTCTCCTCTGTCTCTGTATCCATATCCTTATCTTGCCATTTGTGAGAGTTTTTGAAGAGTCTGGCTTATCCATTTCAGTTATTTTCTCTCAGAATGCCACATTCCCTACAAAAGTAGCCAGAGTGCCACTTAAAAAAAAAAAAAGAAGAAGAAGAAGAAGAAAAATTTAAAAACCCTTAAAGAGGAAATAAAACTGCATTTCTGCTCAGATGCTCCTAAAGGGTAGCATTTGCAGCCAATCTTGCTTGTGGCTCGGAACTGGTGAAAGCGGGGTCATTTAGGACGCAAGGACAGGGAGAAACACCCCAGAGGAATCACATTGCATGAAATTGTAGCATCACACCTAGTTAGCAGCCCCTTACCGTAATGGAGCCTCTCTAACAGCGCAGCAGAACACAGCTGGAAGAGAAGGATGCTGCACAACAAACTAGGAATGAATCACTAAGACCTCCAGAGATGGGGTGATGAAACACTGCACTCCCAATAATATAAGGCATTTCTCAAATCCGAAAATGTCAATCCGTGCCCTATCAGTAAACTGTTCTTAGAGTCCTTTTTATCCAAGAGTTGGTTACTCTAAAACAAAACAACAAAACAAAAAAATCAGCCAAAGAACTAGTCCAATTCAGGTGTCTTCTGACCATTTTTCTCTCCCTTAGTCTATTTATTTCTTAGCATCATTGTAATTGAAAAAGTAGTGATTGCTGAAAGATGCTATTAACTGGAGTGCATTCATAGTGCGTGTCACTAATAGAGTGAGGTCGTATTCTTTATCCTTTTAGCAAAGCATCATTTTATTGTCCTCCTCTTCTGTAGCTTTTGTTCCACTTAAATGAAACAGAGGCTCCGTAGAATTTGTTCAGATTATTTTTACCACTGTACTTTCTCCATTACAGGAAAACATCTGATGTGTAGTAATTTTCATTTGCTATGTTGCCATATTGGGGTATATGTCACTGCTTATCTTATATAAAGACACACACACAAAAAAACCCATCATTGATTCATCTCATAACTTACATACTGTAAGTTAAAATACTTAAAAAATCCATTTACTGAGTTCACATTTCTGTTTAGAACTTCAGTATTAGAACTAGAGTAAGAAATAGATCTAACTCCTAAATATGAGGAGGCAAAAATAGAAGTACACACTAATTAAATTATATATGATACTTAAATGCTATTCATGTTAAATTAATTAATATTGTGTGATGCAATAAGAAAAGCTGCTGTGAATCCCTAGATATACCTAACTCTAAGACATAGATCAGTTCATCCTCAACTGTTCCCTGTAAAGTGTCACATTAAAATGAGTGTGAGGAAGAAAATCTGCAGATATAAGTGTAAATAAAATATTTTAGTACTCATTACTCACTGACTTTCACATATCAATAAATTATGACAGAGAATAGGTGATAGAATAAACTGGAAATTTACATGTAATCTTGGTGGAAGATGACAGTTGGATAGGATAGTTCATGTAGAATAAATGAGTTGACATAAAGGGTCAGGGAAAGGAAGGATGGCTGAGAGTCTGGTATATGACTAAAAATTCCATATCTGGGATGTCATTCACTCTTCAGTCTAACACAGAGCATGAGAATTAAAGCCCAGGAAATTTAAATAACTCAGATCCACAGCTTACAGTCATTGCCATTGTTTCATTTTTCTTTTGTTTTGTACAAAAGGAGGGAGAAAAGAGGAGGAGCTGTGGTTCAACTCAGAATCAAGTCAACTTTCTAGGCATGTTGGACCCAAAATGTGCAAGACACCAGGGAGAACTATCATCATGGTGGCACAGGGTGGGGGCTGTCAAAGCTTCTCAGGAGGAACTTATGATTGAATATTTTAGTGACACCTTAGAAGGTAAGAAAGACTAAGCGAAGTTGGAGCCCTTATTGGTGAGATCACAGCACTCTCTTTCAAGCCATTTTGGTGAGCATTCAGCCATCCTGTGATTCAGGCAGTGGCCTTGTTTTTATGGTTACTGAGTGTTCCGGCTTTGCCCTGATCCACCACAATCAGCGTGGCCATGTCTACAGGAAATTCCATGAAGTCATTCTGGGTTACAAGGTTGGCATCAGTGCCTGTCGTGAGTTCTCGTCTCCAGCCTGGTTGTCAAGGATCATCTTCCCTTTCTCAGCTGAAGAAAACAAGTTGTATTTTGAGGGCCCCAAAATGGGACAAAAGAAATGGATGATACTCTTTATATAAATTTTGTCCAGCTAGAGACATTGGTGGCAAAGAGCGTCTCCTGGAAGGTCACCTGTCAGTCAGGTGCAGAGTGGAACTGTGTGGCTCTAGACAACACTCAGGCCAACAGGCCATGCTGTTGTAACAGAATCTTCAGATGACTTTCCAGATGGTTTAGAAATAAAGTCAGTGTGGGGCAGCCTGGTGCACTAAGGCTTCAGAAAATCAGGTTCTGCAAGATTCTGAAATCATCCACATGGCCCAAAACTAGAACCACCCTAAGACAACAGGTGTCTTTAAAACCCAGTCTTGAGCGAGACATGAGAGCACATGTAATGCTAGCACTTGGGATGCTAAGAAGGAGGGCCATGAGATTTTTGGGCACCCTAAGTTACGTAGTAAGACACTGTTTAAAAGAAACACACACACACACACACACACACACACACACACACACACACACACTAGGTCTCAGGAAGTCCAAATATCTAGAAATGGACTATAAAAGGATTTCTATAAATAAAAACCAGCATTCCTCAGGAATTTTTGCAACAGGTTCCCAACAGCCTAAAGGGGCTATTTCTCTTACCTCCAACAGAAGGGACATATGGCTACCTGTGATGCCTATCAGCATATCAAAGTCCCTGCTGGCCTCCAGGCTCCCTCAGTATCACAAGTACCTGTTATACATTTCAAAGTCCATACTAGCCTCCCAGCTCTTTCCTCCCCCCAGCTACTCATCCTCCTTATAAGACACATGATTTGTCCACCCCTCCTCTCTCTTGCTAGCCCCTCTCTCTTTATTGCTCTGTTCTCCATCTCTTGCTATCCCTATTCTCCCCTGCTATGCTCTCTTTCTTGTCTCACAGAGAGCTCTGACCATGTCCAGTCTGCTTTTCTTTTTCTCTGCTCTGGATTCTTGCAGGTGCCTCTGGATATTTTCTCTTTCTTATTCACAATAGAAACCTTCCCCCCAATGTCATGTGAGCAGTTTTTTTTTTACTGCACCCCCTTGCATACACACACACACTAACATAAAAAGAGTCCTGTGAACTGGCTCAGCAGACAAAACCACTTACCACAGACCTTGACCCACAAAGTGGAAGGAGAGACCCAACTCCTTCAAGTTGTCCTCCAACCCCTACCTGAGCACCATAGCGTGTGCCTGCCCCCCAAATAAATAAACAGTATAGGGTAGAGTTGGATTTGTTTATATTTTTATCTTTGTTTTACACTGTAGCTAGCCTGGCAGAAATTAACGTGGTATAAATAGACCCACAAGTCTGCAGATCTATCAGATTAATAAAACAATGGGCCCCAAAGAAATGGGTATTTCTCTAAGAATTTCATGTTGGAGAAGGAACAGGCACCGGCCAAAGGGGAAACTTGTCTCCCAGAAAGAGATGTCATACAGCTGTAACAACTTGACAGAGAGCGGTGAGGATGAGACTGAAGCCGGATAGTGATGGGTCAGTGATGAGTGGGGATGCACTTCCACCAGGACTGCTCATATGTACACATCCCTGACAACCCTCTAGCTACACTTCAGTCTGACTCAAACCCCAAAGATGAAGTTGGGGGATCTGCTGCATTTCTCTGTCCCTCTTCCCAATGTGGCCACACTGAATAAATCTCTTTTTCTGCTTTCTACGTTTTATTGGCCTATTGAGGACAGATGGCCACACTGGGCTTGGGGCACAGGATGTGAGTCCCAAGTTAAAAAACAAAGTGAGTTGCCTACAGAACTTTCAGTAAGTTAACTACCCCTATGTTAAGTTTCTTCGGCAGTAAAGTGGGGCAACAATAGCATCCGCAGTGTAGTTGTGAGATTTAAATAGATTTCAGCACTGTGCCTTGCACTGATGTGTTAAGTGTTACTGGAGTGCTGTTATAACAGCTTGACGCATTGTCCCATCACACAGGATTTTGGTAAAGAGACAGGCGCTGGAGAACACTGTGGTCACAGGGGATTCTCTCTAATGAGGAACCCTTTAGAGGAACCTGTAAAGTCCAACAAGTAAGTGTCCCGCCAATACCCAGGAACGAAGGCGGATGTATGGGAAGAAACCCGAGAAGCCTGGATAAAGGAGAGATCTCTGGTGTTCAGCTCAGCGTCTGCAGTCCTTGGAGCTCCTGATCTGTGTTTTCACCAGAGGATTTCCCACAGGGCTCTCCTGAAGAGTCACTGTTCTTCCTCGGTTTACTGAATCTGGTCATCTGCTTATCCGGGCATGCTCTGTTAGTACTTGTCTAAATCACCTCTGCCCTGCCCCTGTTCCCTCTCTGGGTAGCTGATAGCGATTCTCCCACTCCTCTCATGGCTTGCCTCGGAGGCCCTCAGGGGTACCCACACATATCACAGACATGTCTTTGCTCTGTCCTGTCTCCCGCCCATCCAGCACTTTGGTGACAAGACGGCCTGTCAACACTGCCACAGAGTGAGTTGCCCCTGACGCCTCACCTTCAGCCCCTATCTCCAGAGATAAAAGCCATGAGGGTTTGGGAGGAGCAGACAGGCAAAGATGCAGCTCCTTTAAGTCTGCTGTGGTGACAAAAGCCAGCCCAGGCAAGGGTCTGTAAGAGCATTAGTGCCTCAGGAGGAGGAGGAGACCACTCTGAAGTGGGATTGTCCCTCTCAGCGATTTACCAGGTGTGTGATTTCAAGCAAGTTGCTTAATCTTTCTAGCTCAGTTTTGTCATCTGTGAAACTGAAATAAAAACAGTACCTGCCTTCTGGGTCGAGGATTAAATCCACTAATCCACATGAATAAATAGTGTGATCTCAGACTCTGGCACAAATGAAACCCTTAGCAAATGTGAGCTTTAAGTTGATCTGTGAAGGAAGATAGTGACCACTTTGCCCAGCACATAGGAGGAGTTCCAGGCACCCAGCCTCCAGAACAGAGTAAGTCCAGTAAACCTGGTAGTAGCTGAGGCTCTTGAACCTCAAGCATTGTCAAGATCTGGGAGTGAATAGGACCAGAGCTTGCATCAGAGTCCTGTGAAGACTGCAGTGGGTAGAGCCAACCCAGAAGTGCCTGCCCAGCACCTCAGGAGGTCTCTGTGGATGGGAGACAACTGGAGGGCTCAAAGCTTCAACCCAGGGTTAATGGAGCCCAGGACAGACAGACCTGCTCCTATGTGAGCTATGGTGAGAACAGAATGAGAGAACCTGTGTTTTTAACGTGGAAGGAAGAATTTGCATGAAAATGACTAGCAGTGATGGCTATGGTGAAAAATTGTTTACCTGGTGCAGAGGATTCTACATGGACTGAGGTGGAGCTCCTGTGAGTCCACAGAACTCAGGTCTATGTGCAACATTAGCCCAGATGGATGATGGATGTGCAGGTGGATTCTAAAGCAAGGACCACATTCATGAACAAGAGTTGTGTAGGGCAGCACTATGGTACCTAAGCTGCAGGTGAGGCTCAGAACTTGGGCTGAGCCTGGGTTCTGTTTCTGGTTTCTTGCCACTGTCAATTACCTGAACATACTTCCCTGGTCCTGCAGGGGGGCTAGTCTTGGAGCTTCTGAGTCCCAAACCTACTACCAACTGCAAACTTCCTCATCTGAAAATTGTTCATTCATTTGTTCACCCAGGCTACATTTTTTTTTCAGTTTTCACTAGGTGAAGGGTGTTGTACAAGATATTAGGGACACACAAACACTTCACATATCACACTCCTCAGCTACTTGATGAATTCATCCATTCTCAACAAATATTTTCTGAATGAATACCAAATGTGACTGCTGAGTGTATGGAGTGTACAGCCTAGCAAGGAAGTTACGCATTGAACCAGCAGTCAAGCACAGAACAGAAATCACAGAATTGATCCCCAGTCATCTCTAGGGAACACATAGAACAGGGCAGGGCCAAGATGTCCCTCTCCGTTTCTGAAAACCTTGCATGCGCTCCTCTGAATAGGGATAAACTTTAATAGGGGTTGATGCTATCTATTTAAAAAGGTTATCCCTGTCCCCCTTCTCATAAGTTATCTTTTAAAGCAATTTGCTTAATTGGTTCATCCTATGAAAAGACAATTTGGGAAATACTTGATCCTACTCTTAAACTTTTGTTTAAACAAACAAAGATGCTGAGAGATGGATGGGTTGGTCACTAGAGTGCTAGCAGTGAGGCATGAGGACCTGAGTTTCATCCCCAGCACACATGTGAAAAACCAGGTGTGGTGGTCCATGCTTGCAACCCCAGCGCTGGAGAGGTGGGTCCAGGTGGATACCTGGAGCTACTGGCCAGCCAGCCTAGGCTAATTGCCATGTTCTAGGACCTAGTGAGAAGTCCTGTCTCAAAAAACAAGGTGGATGGCTGCGAAGGAACACCACCAAAGGTTGTGATTTAGCCGCCACACACTCACACACATGTACAAACACTTGAATGTGCACTTGCATGCACGATTCCCCTTACACACACACACACACACACACACACACACACACACACAGAGACAGAGAGAGAGAGACAGAGACAGAGACAGAGAGAGACAGAAACAGAGACAGACAGAAACAGAGACAGACAGAGAATATGAAATGCAGTCCTGTAGGAATGGACAATCCAAGTGGGACTGAGAGACTGGGGTCTTTGCCCCTTGTGCTACTGGCTGCTTTCTGGCTGTCATGCTAAGGCAGGAGAGAGAGCAGTTCATCAGCTCCCACCTGGGTGTGATTAGGCCAGGATTATTTGCAGGGCAACCCCCATCCATGCCATTGTGGTGCTTCCTAATGACTCTGCACTGAGCTGCCCCAGAGCCATCACTTCCTTAGGTAACAATGGATAAACATCAGCTTGAGAAATTCCAGGTCTGTATTATTTATGAAGCTGCAATTCTCCTGTAAATAACCCAGTTGTTAAAATGATATGTATCTATGTAATTGAGTCTTCTGTATACAAATAAATAAGACTTTATTGCAATGTCAGAAGTTAACAGACCAGTCAATAAAATCAATAACTCACTTTTTCTTGCTTATATATCTAACTTTTCTCCACCTTTCCTGTGTCCTCTGTTTGTTCTGGTTACATATTACAGCTCAAAAGAAAATGCAGCTCTTGTACTCGTGTTTATTAAGTGCTAGGTGAGAGGAGGTGGGAACAAAGGGGGAAATGAAGCCACTGAAGTTTCCATTTGTCTGCTGTTTCCAATTTAAGAACATAAAGAGGAGGGAGAAATGCCTCTTCAAAGTCCAGCACACAGTTTTCACAATGTCCCATCCAAGATAGGAGAGCTGGATGACAGCCATGCCTTTGGTGAGTGTCTGGGGTCACACTGTACCATCACCTCTGTGCTGTCACAACAGGCCTGTTGGAGCAGAGTGGCACAATTTCTCAGCCGTGACTGGGGTATTGCCAGCATCTCCCCTGTCGGCCCTTAGTCCTGAGATGTTGCTAACTCATCTGGGAAGATCTGCTCTGCACAGGCCTGGCATACACTATTCCTGAGGTGTGTGTGTTGGGGGGCGGGGGTTAGCTAGACATGCTAGGCATTTTTTAAAGCAATCTGCTTAATTGATGTGGGCCCTTGTTGAGCTTACTATAAAAGCTTGAAAGGGGCTTTTAAAAAATGTTTTTCCACTTACTCAAAAATCCAATTAAACAAATTGGCATCATTCCAAATGTTTTTGCACCTGAATGGGGGGGGAAGATAATCCAAAACATAGAAAATGAAAAATTAAGAAATTAGATCACTCTAATGTTCATGTTTCTAATTCTGTGCAAATGGCTTGTCCTCTCCCATGGACTACATACACTGATTTGGTCCTCTTCATCATCTGTCAAAACAGAAAGAATATTCCCAAGCAAAGACCCCTAGCATTTGCAAGACTTGACTTGGAACACTGGTGTAATCCTGGACAGATAGAGTCTTTAATCAGAGAGTTGTAATGTTGTGTTCTGTGTAGTTTTATGGTTTGTCAGAGTATGATAATATTTGTTCTGTGACTTAGAGCATGACACCATAATTCAGATTTGAATAGCACATTCTGTATTATAATAATAAATAATTACAAGAGTGTTACAATTGTGAGGCATGAATAGTAATGTAAACTGAAAATCCACTCTTTGGCAAGTGGAAGTGATAGCAGATGTGTTCAGTAAGGAGTCATGGCACCATAAAACCTGAGAGAACGTGGCAAGTTTTGGTCTGGAGGATATATTGACTTATGCCAACTTGATGATTTTCATTTCCTTGGCTTGAATAAAAGATTCAGGCTTAGACATAATCAGCACAAACTATCTAAGAGACTCTGAAAGAGGTGTTGATACCACCATATCCTCAAGGAAGAAGGAATAAATGGATATGCAGACTCAAGGACAATTAATAAACACGTTGCATTTAAAAATCATAGAGTGGATAAGGCTGGAAAGATGGCTCAGTGGTTAAGAGCAATGGCTCCTCTTGCAGAGGGCCTCAGTTCAGTTCCCAGTATCCACATGTTGCCTCACAACCATCTCTAACTCCAGTTCCAGGGAATCTAATCCCCTCTTCTGGCTTTCACAGGCACCAAGCATACACATGGTATGCATGCATATATGCAGGCAAACACCCATGCACATCAAATAAAAACAAACAAATCTTTCAAAACATCATAGAGTGGATAAATCCTGGGAACACTTATCAGGACAATGACTTATGGATGTAATTCTGGAAAATGGTCACCATTTACAGTAGACCCAGGAAGTTACAACTCAGAGTTCACAATCATCTGGCAGCCTTGGAAGGGGACGTTTTGTAGGACAGTAGAGTTGGTTGTTTTGGTAGCTTTACAAGGGTCAAGTGAGGGAAGGAGAGAAGTCTACCCATTAGTTGTGTTGATTTGCTAACATAATTAGGTACTTATACTATTATTTGGTTGGAAAAACTTTTGCAGGAGCACATGTGGTTACTAAAGACTGTCTCAAATATGCCCTCATATTTCTTGGGATTAGTTTATGTTTGTATCAGACTTGATGCCAGAATTGTACTGAAAACTCAGGCCTTATACTTTTGCTATTCTTTTGAGTTTGTCTTCTTGGGTTAAGTCTAGATAATAGAAGGTGATCAAATGCAAGTGCATAGGGTTTCAAGCTTAGAAGAATCTAGCATGAATAGTTTCACTGGAAAATGGGTCACTATTCAATTTACTGAGTGGTGAAATACACAGTGTATTTAAACAGGCAGAACAGTTTAGATGAGTGGTTTTCAAATTGCAGGTGGGAGGTTATTATTTGGATATAAAATAAATTTTGTGAGTATATATATGTATATATATTAAAACAGAATACAAGGTTACAGTAGAATGAAGTAAAATCACATAGGAAATAAGAAAGTACTTCGTATCATATTAAAGAAAAATATTATTTCAAGCCATTTTAGCTCTGTTATGTCAGTGGGTGTGATGAGCTCTTATGTGTACCATGCTACAATGTAAGTTGAGGTCAGAAAATTTGAAATCTTCTGGATTATAAAGCAGGAAATGGTCATGGTGAAGTAAAGTTTGTTGTTTTTAAGGAGTTATAATCTGAGTAAAAGGAAGTAATTTAAGAAAGAAAAGTTAAAAACATCAGTAAGAAAGCTGCTACTCCTACTGAAGTGAAATTCTCCAAGGAGGTGTGAGGCAGGAACTCACAGAGAGAGCTGGCTTTGTAGAAGAGAAAGGGAAGACACATGGTGACTGGAAGTAAAGAGAATGGATGTACATGGAGGAAGCTGACAGAGAAGAAACCTAATGACTTCAGTTTTCTAAAGGGAGATGAAACTAGCTCATCCACTGTGACAGACATAAAAATGACCTGAATTTGAGAGGAGGGATTGATGTTGTCTGAGACAGCTACTAAAATGAGTAGAACCAGAGCTCTTAGTGATCAAATAATTTGTTGAAGAGGCTGAAACCACGGAGTTTCTGAGGCCCCAAACTGCGAAATTTAAAGAGCTTGTGTAGTGAGGTAAGTGTTGTCTCCTTAAACAGTATTTTCATGTCTCAATCTACAAAACAATTGAATACGATGTAGGAGAATAAGTATGATAGGAATAGCTGAGGGATGACACAGGATGAGGCTTCCAAAGCAGCAGAGTTTGGGATGGTAACAGAGCAAGCGAGACATGTCCATAAAAAGGTGAGGGTCACTGAGTTGAGCTGGCTGGAAAACGTTGCATTCAGTATAGAAATTGACAAGCAATATAATAATGCACAGGAGATCAAGGTTCTCATGGGAACATGATGGAGAAGTGATGATGGGGTACAACATTGCTGAGCACCTTCTGGTGTTCTAGCACCTAGGTTGGGCAAGAATAAGCAATCTCTACTTAAAAGGACTACAACGAAAGCCAGGGTCCATCAGGTCTGATGGCACAGACACATGATCTCATCTAATTAGAGAGTTGAAATAAGAGGATCAAGATTTCAAGTTAGCCTCAGTTCCATAGCAGCTCAGCAAGTCCCTGTCCTTGTCTAAAAAAAAAAAAAAAAAAAAAAAAAGTCTGGGGCTGTGGTTCAATGGTACATCACTTGCCTGGTAGACATGAGACCTTAGGTTCCATTTCTTACTACTGAAGAAAAAAGATCTAGGTTCAAAGAGAAAAACCAAGGTTATGTGAAAGCACGGAGCTAGAAGATGCTTTCAACAAGGAAGGAAGTTATTTTGAACCCTAGGATGAATGTGAACCAGACTCATATGTGCACCATTGCATATATATTTATATCTGGGACCCACTTCTAATAATTCTGATTTCATTGTTTGTACTGGGCCTTAGATATTAATATTTTTTAAACTGCCTCAGGTCACGAATGTGCAGTCAGCTGAAAACAATGCATGACACCCTTTCTCATGAAAGGGTGTTCTAGAAGACAATAAGAAAGGCTGGTAGGAGGGTCAGCAGTGGGTCATTGCTAAAGAAAGAAGAAAATCACAACCTAGAGTATTGAGCCAAGAGTAAAATAAAAATGAAGCATCACCTGTTCAGAAATCATTAATCCTTTCAAGACAGGGAGAATAGAGCACTGGACTAAATATGAGGCCTTTTAAGGCTTAAAGCCTTATGCATCCATGGCAATCACATGCAAGAGTTCCTGTACCTAAGAATGCAAACCCTCAAGAACAGCGAAAGTGTAAGGATGGAATTTCCCATACCATTCTGGGATTGATTTCATGGCACAGTCACAAGCTAATCCCAAGGCCTGGTGGAGACACTAATGAGTTGCCAGGAATGTGTGATGTCATTGGTACTGAATCCCTGACAATATTGCTAGTGATGTTGAAAATGTTTTATATTGGCATAAAAACAGACACATTGATCAATGGAATCAAATTGAAGACCCAGACATAAATCCACACACCTATGGATACCCAATTTTTGATAAAGATGCTAGAAATACACACTGGAAAACAGACAGCATCCTCAACAAATGATGCTGGTCTAACTGGATGTCTGTGTATAGAAGAATGAAAATAGATCCATATCTATCACCCTGCACAAGACTCAAGTCCAAGTGGATCAAGGACCTCAACATAAAACCAGATACACTGAATCTGATAGAAGAGAAAGTGGAGAGTAGCCTTGAATGCACCGGCAGAAGAGACAACTTTTGGAAACAGAACACAGATAGTTCAGGCACTAAGATCAATAATAAATGGGACCTCATGAAACTAAAAGCTTTGGTAAGGTAAGGCAAAGGACACTATCAACTGGACAAAGCAGCAGTCTACAGAAAGGGAAGTTTTTTGTTTGTTTTAACTCCACATCTGATAGAGGACTAATATCCAAAATATATTTAAAAAAACTCGAGAAACTAGATATCAAAAACCCAAATAATGAAATTAAAATATAGGGAACAGATCTAAACAGAAAATTCCCAAAAGAGAAATCTTAAGTGACTGAGAAACACTTAAAGAAATGTTCAACATCCTTAGACATCAGGGAAATGCAAATCAAAACTACTTTGAGATTCCATCTTACACTTGTCAGAATGACCAAGATCGAAAACAGAAGTGACTGCTCATGCTGGTGAGGAGGTGGAGCAAGGAAAACACCCTTCCATTGCTGGTGGAAGTGCAAACTCGTACAGCCACTATGGAAATCAATATGGCAGTTCCTCAGAAAATTGGGAATTGATCTATATCAAGACCCAATTATACCCAAAAGACTCTCCACCCTACCACAAAGACACTTGCTCAACCATGTTCATTGCAGCTTTCTTCATAATAGCCAGAAACTAGAAACAAACTAGATGTCCCTCAACAGAAGAATAGGTCAACAATGGAGTAATACTCAGCTGTTAAAAAATGACATCATGAAATTTGCATGCCATTGGATGGAACTAGAACAAATCATCCCGAGTGAGGTAACCCAGAACCAGAAAGATAAATATGGAATATATTCACCTATTTGTGGATATTAGCCATTAAATAAATGATAACCAACCTACAATTTGTAGATTCAGAGAGGTTAGGTATAGAGGAAGGAACTATGGAGGACATATAGATCTCCCTGGAAGTGGGGAATATAATAGATTTTATGTGTGGACTGGGAGCTGGTGGGGATGGGAACGGGAGAATCAAGTGGAAGGGGGAGGGAAGATAGAGTTGAGGGAGGTGATGTGGGAGAGAGAGTGGAAATTGGGAAGCACTGGGGGAGTGATGTGGAAATCTAGTGCAGGGGAAAGTTCCTGGAATATATGGAGGTGATCCTAGTGCAAACTCCTAGCAATGGGCAATACGGAGTCTCAACTGGCCATCTCTTGTAGCCAGGCAAGGCTTCCAGCGAAGGGATTAGGTTGTATTCAATTGAGTTATTGGCCAAGGAGGTCCTGTGGAGATCCCCTAACAACCCAGGTTGATGCTATGACAGGGGGTTGCTCTCTGCAAACTGACAGCTGGGCCCCATTTCCGAGGACAACATCCTCATAGCTCATTGACTGTGAAGAGGTTGAGCTGGTGCCTACATGATTCCTTCACCCCAGTGTTTGAGTCTCTTTGGTACAGGAAGGTGCTTTTCAGGCTATTGAAAGAGAAATGTGGACACCAACCCAGCCATAAAATCTTCGACTTACAATCTGTCCTGCCTGCAAGGTGTGTTGGGGTAATGGTGGTACAGAACTTGTGGGAGTGGTCAACCAACGTCTGTTTTGACTTGAGATCCACTCAACAAGAGGCAGCCCATGCCTAACACTGCTCGGGTGGACAGGAATCATAGACTAGATAGTCCAAAGACCTAAGGTAGAATCAAACAAGACTGGTAAAAAAAAAAATCAAAGAAATGATTCCTAATGATACTCAGTCATCATCAGAAAGACCTCCTCTGGTAGCAGATGGAAGTGGACGTAGAGACCCACAGATACTGGAAAACCCTGCAGAAGAGGGAGAGGAAAGACTGTAGGAGTCAGAGGAGATGGAGGGTACTGGAAGAACATGGCCACTGAATCAGCTAAGCAGGACTTGCATGGACGCACAGGAAATTATGTGACAAACAGAAGGCCTGCATGGGTCTGCACAAGGTCCCCTATGTATGTGCTGTGGCTGCTAGCTTGTTTTTTTTTTTGGGAGGACTCCTAACAGTGGGAGTGAGTAAGTCTCTGACTCTTTGCCTGATCTTGGGTCTCCTTTCCTCCTATTAGGTTGCCATGTCCACCTTACCACTTCAACATGAGGTCTTTTGCCTTGTCTTATTATATCTTGTTTTGTTGTGTTTGGTTGCTATCACTTGGAGTCCTGTTCTTTTCTGATGGGAGAAGGTGGGGGAGTAGATGCTAGGGAGAGGGGAGATGGGGTAAGCTGGGAGGAATAAAAGAAAATACATTTAAAAATAAATTTTAATATAAAAATAAAGAGTTTTGAAAAGTAATCCCTCAAAAGTCTCAGTAGAGACTTAAGAAAGGAAAGATCCCCCTTTTCTCTTTTATGTCCCTATGCATTTCAGAGATTGGTTATTGCATAAATTCTCCTGGACAGACACTCCATGAAGAAAGCTTGTGTTGGCTTTTCCTGTATAGACATACATTCCTGGGCTGATTCCTTCTGGTTTTGTGCTATGTCCCCTGGTGGTAGTGACTTCCCTATTGGGATAAAAGGCAACATGCCTTTGCAATCTCCTTCAGACCTCTGCACAGAATTTACCCTTCTGGCAAGCTCTCCATTACCAGCAAACAGCTCTGATTCACCCCTCCTTCTACTACTATTGATCCTTTTACAATTGGGCAGCACTTTTAATTTTTCAAAGAGCTTTCACATACATTTTCTCATTTGACCCTTCCAACAATCCTGTGAAGTACGTAGAGCAAGTACTATTATCCCCATTTGGAAGATGGGAGAGATGAAATACAATGCACTTAAGTGGTGGCCCTAAGTGATGTTTCACACAGCCAATTGGGGCCAGGGCCGAATCTGGGCAGTCCCATGGCCCTCCATGGAGAAAGCTTGTGTTGGATTTTTGTGTATAGACATATGTACCTGTGCTGATTCTTTTTGTCTTTTGGTTGAGAACTTTCCAGTAGATGAGGAGTGACTATCACCAAGGCCACCTCATTTTCTATTCTTAATAGTGATTCCTACAAACAATATTCTTTGTTTCTTAGGCTCACAAGTGTTATCTGTACTCAGCGGTAAACACAGGATCTCAGATCATCCTGGACCTATCAAAGAAAAATTTGAATGTTAAGAGCAGACTCTAGAATTGAGGAAAACACCACATTCCTTTAAATGTACACACACACACACACACACACACACACACACACACACACACACACATATATATATATTATATATCAATGGGCTCAAGTTGAAATATCTGGAAAAGGGCTAGCCAAGGGAAGAATGATAGTAGTAGTAGATAGTTCTCATTGTCCTGGTTACTGGAAACAAGGCAGGCTGTCCCTCTGTCAAACAACCCTATTAGAGACCCTATCTTTGAGGAGGCCCAAGGCCTGCTTTCCAGATTTTCTGTCTCCAAACATAATTTACTGTGATTCTCTGTTCATCCACAGGATAGAGCTTTTCCCATGGGCAGGGTCAAGGCACATTTGCCATAATCACAAAGTCTGTGCCCATCAAAACGACAAGTTATGCCCCTTGCTCATAAACTCTCTCTTCCCTCTCTTTGACTGGAGTCCTGGAGCTCGGCCTGGTACTTGGCTATGGATCTCTGCATCTGCTTTCATCAGTTACTAGATGAAGGCTCTATGATGACAGTTAGGGTACTCACTGATCTGATTACAGGGGTAAGCCAGTTCAGGCACCTTCTCCATTATTGCTAGTAGTCTAAGCTGGGGTCATCCTTATGGATTCTTGGGAACCTCCCCAGCACCTGGCCTCTCCTCATCTCCATGACTTCTCCATCCATCATGGTATCTCCCTCACTGCTCTCCCATTCAGTCCCTGCTCCAGCTCGACCATCCTGTTCTCTCATGTTCTCAACCCCCATCCCCCACCCTCATTGCCCCCCCATCCCCAGTTTACTCATGGAGATCTCCTCTATTTCCCCTTTCCAGGGCAATCCATGTGTCCCTCTTAGGATCCTCCTTGTTAGTTAGCTTCTCTGGAGCTGTGGGTTGTAGTCTGGTTATCCTTTGCTTTACATCAAGATCATTATGGGGAACCCTCAGAGACAACCAAAACAAACTAGTGGAAACTCATGAACTTTAGACCAACAGCTGTGGAGCCTCCATGGAACTGGACTAGTCCCTCTGCATAAGCAAGATAGTTGTGTAATTTGATCTGCTTAAGGGGTCCCCTGGCAGTAGGATCAGGATCCATCCCTGGTGCATGAGCTGGCTTTTTGGAGCCCACTAACTATGATGAGACACCTTGCACAGCCTTGATGCAGGAGGAGGGGCTTGGACCTGCCTCAACTGAATGTACCAGGCTCTGTAGACTCTCTTGCCTTGTTGGAGGAGGGAATGGGGAGGAGGGAGGAAGGAGGGGCAGGAGGAGGGAGGAGAGGGGTATCTGTGATTGGTATGTAAAATGAAAAAAAAATTCCTTAATAAAAAAGTGAAAATGACAAGTTATTGAACTTCTGGGTCACCTATGTTTTTAAAATTAAGAGAGTAGTTATATGGGTAGTTTTAAAAGTATATTTAATCATTTAAGGCTATAATTCAATATAATTTTATTATACTTATAAAATATACTATTTGTAAAATAAAGGCCAGTTTTATAATCAAACTATACAATGTGAAATTTGATACTTACTCGATAGGGATATAGGAAAGAATTTTTCACAAGATGCAGTTATACAGTGGAGTGTGCAAAAGTGGGATGGTGGTGCAGCTATCAGATTTAGGAAGGATTGAGTTCTCAGAAAAGAAGTGGATACATGGGATGCACTTGACAATCATAAGTCATGCATGTAAATATGCAGAAAATATGCTATATATTAGCCTTTTTATATTAAGAAAAATTAATTTTAAAATGTAGCATCATAGATAAAAAATGTTACATCAAAAGTATCAGTTCTGAGGCACTTCCTAATTTGAAAATGTTCAAGTTCTTAGAAGAATTAAAAACTGAAAATGTTATGGTTGGTGACATCAGACTATTTGATCATAAGCTTATGGATTAACTAATGGTCCCTTCAAATCAGTCTTGGGCCACACCTACCAGCTGATGTAGAGTTCTTACGAGTACACTGCCAACTTTTGATCAAGCTAAAGGGAAGTATGTTGGAGGTCATGCTGCCTCTGTTTGTTTAATCAAATGGATGAAATACAACACAGTGTTTGGCAAAATTTAGACTGTCCAACAATAGGAAAAAAGCCAAGCACTATACTAGTTTCTTAGGGAGGTTTAGGGTGTTAATCATAAGAATGGTAGGGTTTTTGTTTTGTTTTGTTTTTTGTTTTTGTTTTTGTTTTGTTGTTGTTCTTGGGTTTTGTTTTTGAGTTTTCCGAAGTCTCTTCTGCATGGTTTAAGAGGTTTTCCACATAAGATACAGATCAGTGGCCAGTTTATTCCTGGAGACTTCTTGGCATTGTCTTGTGTCTGGTGGATTCTTGCCTGGTAATAACATGAAAGGATAAAGGACAGGCACTGTCCATATATTATTATTAATAAAGAGGAAAAACATGAATGGGTAACAGCTTTTAGGGCTTGAGGGTGTGAAAACCTATATGTCTAGTCTTCAGAAATAACTCTACTAAATTTTTTTCTCCCCTTCAGGGTTTCTTCCTCCTTCATTCTAAGGTGTTGTGTGCGGTCTACCTTCTAGGACTGCTTTATGGCTGATTTGGAGCTATTAGTTTCATCTAGTAGAGAAATCAAAATCCTTGCAAACTTGATCTTATTGGCAAGACTGTGGCATGGACTCTCCTTTTGGAATGGGTTGATAACTGCAGTCAACACCGGCTTGAACTGGAATTGATGGAATCTAAGAGACACAAATTGTGCAAGCATTTTGGACAAGCATGGCCAGAAATCAAGAGCAGAGTAGTGGTGACCCATAGCCCACACAGTGGTAGAGGCCACTGAGAGTGCTGGTGAGCCATGGTTGTGCTTCTACTATGCTGTAACTTCCCATGGCGGATATCACAAGTTAGATCCAACACTCTTCCTCTGAACTCAGCTTGGTCTTGTTTTGTATGTAGAATGAAACAAACCTTCCATCCCTGTTCTGAGCTGTGTTTAAAAGTGGGACTTGAGTTCTGGGAACATTTTTACAGCTTATAGATCATCTGAATTTGAAGTGCAGAGCAGGAGAGAGGAGAAACCAGTGTCTGAGGGATAAACTCAATTTGTCATGACCATCCAGTTAAGCATGCATCCCTCTATATGCACACATGTTTGCTCTGCCACCATGCTATTTGAAGGATGGCAAAAGTGCTGAGATTGGGTACGCTTATGAGGCTTTGTCTCATTATATTTCCTGAACATGCTCTATTCCTTTTTTTTTTTTTCTTGTTTTTCTTTTTGGTTTTTCGAGACAGGGTTTCTCTGTGTAGCTTTGCGCCTTTCCTGGACACTTGATAGCCCAGGCTGGCCTCGAACTCACAAAGATCCGCCTGGCTCTGCCTCCCGAGTGCTGGGATTAAAGGCGTGCGCCGCCGCCGCCGCCGCCGCCGCCGC
>CABHPH010130389.1:0-40985 GCA_902168325.1 Peromyscus nudipes
TGTAATGCTTGAGCTGTCCTGAATTCACTCTGTAGACCAGGCTGGCCTGTAGAGAAGCATTCATGTCCCTAACTCATCACATAAATTCAGTTTCCTCTTCACGTCAAAGAAACAGGCACAAATAGTCCTGTTCTTTTTTTCTTGTTTTTTTGAGACAGTAGCCCTCTGGAGTCCTGGCTGTCCTGGAATTAACTCACTGTATCACTTAGGCTGGCCTCAAACTCACAGATCTGCCTGCCTCTGCCTCCAAAGTAATGGGGTTAGAGGTGTGCGTCACCATGTGTGGGTGATAGTCCTAATTCTTAAATTGGATTGCATGCATTTTTATTGCTATAGACATTTCTAAGTGTGTAATTAATTCTTTCTCCTTTTCACTAGTAATCCTGTGGATCTGAGTAACCCAGCCATTATAAGCTCAACCCCCAAGTTTCAGGAACAGTTCCTGAGTGTGAGTGGGATGCCGCAGGAGCTGAGCCAGTACCCATGCCTTAAACATCTGCCTCAGATATTCTTTCGTGCCATGCGTGGAATCAGCTGTCTGGTGGATGCATTCTTAGGTGAATTTTGTGTATGTTTCTTAGATGTTTGAAGAACTGTGTTTAGATATCTTATTCTATAGTTTAATGCTGGAAGCTCTTAGGAAAGTCTGGAGAAAGAGGAACAAACTTTGTGGCAAATAACGATCTAGGAAAAATGATTTTCAGCAAATAGTGATAGCTAGAATGCTACTGTCTTTTTGTAAATCTAACAAAACACCATGAAAAGGACAGTAAGCTAAGATAGATGGAGAAGAGACACAAATAATTTGCAGAACAGATTGTAAATTGCAAAACTCATTCCACGAGTTACCCACAAAAATAGTTTAAAATGCTCAAGTGACTTTTTTCATGGATATCATTGGTAAACTACCTTTTGTGAACCGGTTTTTAGTTTTTCATAGGGAAGATACACAAAAATGGTATCTTTTTGTGTATTTTTAATCTGTTGAAAAGGAGTGATGTTTAATAGCTGTCATTTTCTAAAATGATATGTATATGTGTTAAATGTATCACATAGTTGAGGGTTTTTCCTCTGTCATGGAATTTTTTTTGTTTTTGGTGGTGAATAAGTACACAAAAATGTTTCATAGTGAAAATATAAAATACAGTGAGAAGCTCTAGACTGGATTGTTCAGAATGGCTAAATGGTCATTGCGATGTGTAGACTTCGGTTTCAGGTTAATTTTGTTTTTTTGTTTGGTTGATTTTTTTGAGACAGGGTTTCTCTGCGTAGCCCTAGCTGTCCTGGAACTTCCTCTGTAGACCAGGCTGACCTTGAACTCACAGAGATCTGTCTGCTTCTGCCTCTGCTTTGAATAATAAAGTTTATTAAAATTTTTAAAAATAGAAAAAGCATGCTTGTTCTGATTAGATTGCTGCCACGTAGCAGCCTAAGCTGTCCATGGTTGACACGTGAGTTTGTTTCCACATGTGTGCAGCAGGCCAGGCCACAGTGTGGTTGCTGCAGAAGTTTCATCACTGTCGTGGATCAAGGCCCTTTTGTCTGGTGGCTGTCCGTTTTGTTGTGCACATCCTGATGGGCCTTTATTCATGAGGAGCCTAGCAGCTTACTCCAGGAGTCAGGAAGGACAGGGAAACCTGCTTGTCTTTTGTAAGATTTTCTGGGAGACTATCCAATAGTCACCTACTTCTCTAAGCTTAAACATGGCCACCCCCTGTTGTAAGGGAAGCTTGAAAATGTGGTCATTTGTTCTGGTTTCCCTGTCCAACTGAAACAGGGTTCTATTACTCAGAAGAAAAGGTATGTGAATCTTAGGGGTCAGCTCCATCTTTCTTAAAAACAAAACCTTTTTTTTTTTCAAAAGGCATTTCTCGACCGAGATCAGACAGTGCTCCCCCAACACCCGTGAATAGATTAAGTATGCCTCAGAGCACTGCTGTGAATACCACACCACCACATAACCGCAGGCACCGGGCTGTTACTGTAAACAAGGCCACCATGAAGACGACTGCAGTAAGAACCTTCATCATCGTTTTGATGTGAAAGCGTAACTTTTACAAGTCCTCAACTTTCTCCAACTTTTGATGATTGCGGACACTTACTTGTGTTCTTCTGGTAGGTTACTACTGTTCACACCTCGAAAGTCCAGCACCAGGCATCCTCCACTTCTCCTCTGTCAAGTCCAAATCAGACTAGTTCAGAACCCAGGCCGCTGCCTGCCCCTCGGAGACCAAAAGTTAACAGCATCTTGAATCTCTTTGGATCGTGGTTATTTGATGCAGCATTTGTTCACTGCAAACTCCATAATGGAATAAACAGAGACAGCAGCATGACTGGTAAATATGCCCAGAAACATGTAGTCATTATTCCCTTTCTGTTTCTTTCTCTTTAGTCTTTCCTACCTGCAAGATTAATATGGTTCTTGAAAAGCACCCTGTTTCTCACCAAGCAGTATATTGTGCTTAACCCCTTCCAGCTGAACCAATAGAAACTTGTGAAGCATTCCTATCTGTCCTTTTTATGTATACTTTAGAAGTTTGACCCTTTGTCTGGTTTTATTAGGGACACTTCAGGGTAGCCACTTTTTGTTGAATCAAATTCCTTTTTGTAGGTGATCTGGAAATTCCCTTCATGTCAGCCAGGATAATAATAGATATATGGACAATTAAAGATTTTGAGTGAAAATTTACTCATTGAAATGTTATCTTAGATTTTTCACAGCCATTTAATCATCATTACATGTAAATATCAGGAATTTTCTGTTTTCTTTGTGGTAGACTAACCTCTCAGGTTTTAGTATAGAGAAAATATGATCTGCTCTATAACTTTGTAAGATTTGCAGAGAATCAATAAATCAACCCCAGTATCTTCATTAGATTTTACTGTAGAATGAAATTGTCTAAAATTGGATTTATTTTGTCATCTTACTGTTATGCTTGGAACAAGTGCCAGATGGATGGATGAAGCAGGGCAGAATGTTTTGAATGTTTATCATCTGTCTTACACAGTTGAATAATAATAGTGGCTGGCATTTATTGAGCTGCTGGTTAGTATGTGCCAGGTCCCATGTTTATGAATTAATGAGTGCATTAGTTGTTTTCTAAAAAATACTTTTCTACAGGGGTTGGAGACAGATGAGGTAAAAAGATTTCTGATAGTATTACTTTCTGATAGTGTTAGTCTCCAGGGAGACTGTTGAATTCATTGATAAAATTAACAGTGTTCATAGGGTCTCTGCTTTTTCTCAGAAACTCATTCACAGCTAGGTGTATGCCTGTGAATATTTTATAAGTGTTACTATTTTTGGATGATTTTACAAATCTTTTAAATAATTTAGAAAAATTTTAAGTATGAAGATGTTATGGGATGTGAGGCTGCATGAATGAGTTAGAGATTCTTTTGCTTGCTTTATTTTGTTCAAATTCAGGCACTTGATATTTTCCACATTATGGTTTTATTCATGAGCTTGATTAAATGAAAAGTTTTAAAAACCATTCACAGTATATTTTCATTATGTTTTATGTGCTATATATTTTGAATTTTCTGAACCATGTTTACTAATTTATATGGTATTGTCTAGAGTGAGTCAGCCTTTTATTTATTTATTTTTGGTAAGGTATAATTCTTACAACGCAACCTAACTGTTGAGTGTGGAGCTGTTGGCTTTGCAATCTCTTTAGTCTAGCATGGCTCAGTCTGCTGCTTTCTGCTGGGCTTGTATAATGAGAATCTAGAGATTTCTGTCTCTGGGGAGTTTGTAACAGCTTTGTTTGCTCACTGCACTAGAAGATAGAACCAGAATTCAAATGGCGAGTGAGTAACATCTCACTCTCCCTTCATTCTTAGCCTTCTGCCTGGTGGAAGAAGGAGAGACGCTCCTCCTGTGTATGTCCAGACTTGCTAAAGGCTGTTACATTACCCAGGACATTTGAGGTGTCCAAATAGTTAAAGTGAATTTAGAGTGCTCTTGGGTGCCAGTCTTGAAGTCTTGGATGGGAGGTGGAGGGGTTGGGATATTTTCTAAGTACTGGCTGCCATCAGGGAATTCTGCCATGCAGTTCACCTTTACCTCAAGTATTTGCTTCTTTGAACTTGTTAGCTTTCAGTTTACCTGATGCACTATGCTTTATAAAAGTAACATTGAGCTGGGAAGGGTTAATGAACTAAAAATTTTAATGCACGTTATGGGCAGTTCAAAACCTCAATTCTTTGTAGCTATGTAATTTTCTTTGTTCATTGTTTTGCATGATACAAAAATCATAATTTTGGACCTGAATGCACAATTTCCTATGCTTTTGAACTAGCTTGTGGTATCATAAAACTTTAAATCTAACTTTTAAAAAGCTAAAAAGCTTCTTAATTTATTGTAAAATTTCACCATCTTTAAAGTATTTTATAATTACTGCTGTCCTTTGATTTGTTTCCATTTATTTCTATTATCTTGCAGCATCTTTTATCCAAATTCTTCTTTCTTATAAATCTTGTAAGTAGGAACCAGAAGCTTCTCCTTAATTGCAGTCATGTTTTTATTTTTTCCATAATTCCATTAAAATTTTTGATTGTCATTGTCTATTGTAGTTTTTGCACTTGGGAAGAAAAATATTTTTTCTGTGTTTTGAATGGGGAAGATTGTTGGCAAAAGCAAATTAATCTGCCTGAATCAATCCCATTATTTCTGTATACTAGTCTGGTCATGTCATGAATTCCAGGACTTTGCACTAACTGTGTTTTGGCTTTTTTTCTTTTCTTTTTTTCTTTCTTTTTCTTTTTTTTTAAGCTTTAAGCTTATTTTTATACAGATTTAGTGTTTGATTTGTATGCATTCTGCATGTAGTGTTTTCCAAATGTATTATTGCTGGATAGCTTATTCAGGACTAAAATGGCTCATGGGAAGTTGCATAAAGATTTATGCTTGACTCTGCATCTATTAAGCCTCCTATCATTACAAAACAATTTAAACATTTTATGTAGAGTAATAAAAGATTTCAGAATGATCTGTGTGCTATGAAATCTTTTGTTAAAAGCAACTTTCGAAGGGCTTCCGTTTTGGTGACAACGAATGACCATGATCCTCCTTACCAACCCAGTTTTCTGATTTATCAACCTCAAGTTTGCTGCTGTCTGTGGTTGTTAAAATTCATTCTCATTTGCTTGGTTGGGCAGCTCTTTGGTGTGTGTTGGGGGCGGGGGTGGGAATGCCCTCTCTTCCTCCTTTACTCAGTTCTCATCCTTACCCTGCCGTATTCAAACTGGCATATAGTTGCCCTCTTAATTACTTTGTCCATTTGGGTTAATTGTATAAATTGTAGTTGTTACTCTTCTTAATGGTTAAGCATCATTCTACAGAAGGAGGAAAAAACAGAAAATAAATAATAGAAAAGGCAAATTCTGTATATATCTGTATTCAGATGTATACAATTGTAGTCTTCTGACTAGAAACTCAATGAAAAAATCCTTTTTGTAGAATCTGTTAAGTTGACAATGCTATTGTAAGTTGTTACCCATTTCAAAGAAGATGCCAGAGAGCCCTTTTTAAAAAATTAAGACATAGTTGCTAAACAAAAGCATTATTGGATTCTATTGAAGTAGTTATGTAATGACACTAGTATTTGATCTTTGTGTCCAGGGTCCCATGAGCCTATTTGGCATTTTGACAAAAGTAATAAAATGCTCCTTTTCTCTCCCCAGCCATTGCAACACAAGCTAGCATGGAGTTTCGACGAAAAGGGTCCCAAATGTCCACAGACACCATGGTTTCCAATCCTGTGTTTGATGCAAGTGAATTTCCTGATAACTATGAAGCAGGAAGAGCTGAGGCTTGTGGGACATTATGTAGAATTTTTTGTAGCAAGAAGACTGGAGAAGAGATTCTGCCAGCTTATTTATCCAGGTTTTAGAATTTTTTGTTTATTTTTGCATTTATATCATTTGATGGTGAAACACTATTGTGGCATGGCTTGGTAGGCTAATTCAATAAGCTATTATTGGTCTGAAATGCCTGCCAGTGTCTTTATATAATTGAAACTTGCTTGAATTCTTCCATTTTATCTGCCTCATCAGATCTGGTAAAGACTTCTAAGGTTCTATTCTAGAACTATTACTTACTCTATCATTTATAAATTCTGGAGAGATTGGAAGCACCACAATAGTTTGTTAATAGAATTTTGGCACAACGTTAGGTTCTGTATACAGTCCAAAAATAAGTCAGCTGTGAATCTTTTAAGGAGTTTAGTGATTGTGGTGAATAGGTTCATGCAAAAATAACAGTGATTCAGTAGGAACCAGAAGGAGAGAGAGACACACACAGATAATTGGTTTTGAGTGTTTGGAGGAAGTAGCAGCTCAGACTTAGCCTAGAGGACTCGGTAAAGAGTTCTGCATATTATTAGATGTTTGTGCTGGATTTAGAAAGGTTGGGTAGTGTTTAGACTTTTGGAAGTTGGGTAGGATTATCTTTTCCAAATCTCTGGCTTTCACCATCTGTGAGTGGCTCTGTTGTCCATTTAGCTGCTCAGGCCAGAACCTAGGCATCATTGGCCTCTGCTTACTCTATGTTGAGTTGATTACTCAACTCCTGCCTTGTGGCATTTGACTCTCTTATTTCTCTCTCCACTCTGTTCTCACCATGGCACTTCAGATTTTGTTCTTCTTCCTAAATTTATAATTTTTGATTATGCTTTGGTTTTCTCCACTACTTACTTATATGGTGGCTTAAGTAAGGTTACGCTCAAGTAGAACATTGAGATACCTGTACTGCTCAGGAAAGATTAGGTAAATTGACTCCTAGCAGAGGGAACCACATCTGAAACATAAGGCATAGAAAAACATGGTGTGTACTATTCAGAACAACCTTGACCATGGGCTCTTATCTTCAAATCTGGTTGAAATCAAGTCAGTAAATAAATTACAAGACGCTAGTGATACTGAACAGTCTAAGATCAAGCAGTACAGCAAGGACTAGAAAAAGTAGGAACCAGGGACTGGAAAGTGTTGAGGGACCAGAGCAGCTCTCGTGCTTTCTGTGCCGCTTGTCTCCTCAAAGTGCTTCATTCTTCTCTGTAGATCCTTTCCCTTATACTACAGTGTGCGTCTAAGTTCCTAGTTGTCATAGCCTTGGTCTAAGACCAGTGGGGTCAGTTAACATCTCTGAAATCATGTAAGATTCTTGGGAAAGAAGATCTGATTAATTAGGCGACTGTCTCTGCTCTAGCTCCATATATATCTGTGAGGGAAGGTCACATAGAGTGCTGGAGCTTACTGCTCACGAGGAGGACCTGTTTCTCTGAGGGAGATCTTGGGCTGGATAGATATCCAGAATTATATCAGTAGCAATAAAGGAGAAAGCTATGGGCTGGAGAGATGGCTCAGAGGTTAATAAGCACACTGGCTGTTCTTCCAGAGGTCTTGAGTTCAATTCCCAGCACCCACATGGTGACTCACAACCATCTACAATGAGATCTGTTGCCCTCTTCTGGCCTGCAGGCAGAACACCCACTGTATACATAATAAATAAATAAATAAATCTTTAAAAAAAAAAAAACAAAAAAAAAGAAGAAGAAAGCTATGAACATGAGCTTTCTGTCTAGTCCAGAAGACTGGGTGAGGAGTCATGGGACAAACTTAGCAGATTTGTGAGAGGACAAATGATGTATTTAAGTTTCAGTCTTGCATTTCAAGGGCTTGTAGGATATTTATCCAGAGCTGCACACTAAGTTTCCTGTTTTTAGTTTAATTCTATGTATGCACAGAAGATAGATTTAAATGAGATGAATAGGCCCCAGTGAATGAGAAGATTGTTTTCAAAGAGTTTTGCAGAGAAGAAAGTAGTGTCTAGTGGTAAGTAGAGTACAGAAGTGCAGTTGCTCTTAATGCTTAGTGGCTCGGTTGGGGCTTGTAGGGTAAAGAAGATATGTGCAGGTAGACTCCTCAAAGGACTCTTTGCACAGTTTTCATATTATGATGAATGCAGAGTTTAGTGTGGTTCCTTTCTCTCACTAACCCCTCAGAAGCAGTGGATGGAGGAAGGAAAAGATACAAACGCACCTCTGTTTCCTAGGATTGGAATGCTGCAAAAATTTATTGCTTTAGAATTCACCAATTTATTGATAAGTAACCAGACATTTGCTTTGTTATGGGTGCCTCATTTGTAGGCACCTGTAATTTGATTTACAGAAATTTAAAACTTTAAAAAAGTGTCATAGATAACAGATCTATGATTCTGAATTGTTGAATCCTAGTAGTACCTTTAAAGTCTATATACTAGAGTGAAGAGTGGACAAAGGCTCTTCAGATCACTATATAGAAAATATTAATAATTCTGGAAATATTTGATCAGCCGTTTGTTGAAAATTTTTTTCTTGCTTTCCTAGATTTTACATGCTTTTAATTCAAGGTTTGCAGATAAATGATTATGTGTGCCATCCTGTCTTGGCCAGCGTTATTCTAAACTCCCCTCCTTTGTTCTGCTGTGACTTGAAAGGGATTGATGTTGTGGTTCCTTACTTTATTTCAGCTCTTGAAACCATTTTGCCTGACAGGTAAGCTGTCATTTTTCTACTACATGTTAGTTGTGTAGTTTGGCTTGGTCTGTCTGTCTTCCTCTTGTTTGCTAATCTATCCTGTCTAGTTGTTTTCACAGTCCAGGGGGACCCAGGCTCCATTACATTGAGTAGAGAGCATCCAAACCCTCCCAATCCCTGAATGCCTTCAGTTCTGATAGGACCATGGGCTTACTGGATCCTTTCTGGCTTGGTCTAGATGGGTCAGAAAAAACCCAGCCTGAGATCCTACTGTTATAATGTAGGCCTTACATTTTCAGTCAAATTCTAGCTTAATTCAGTAATTGTGTAACATAGATGTTCTCATATATACAAGTAATAGTGTAACATAGAAGTCCTCATATATGCTTGGGTTGTGGAAAAAAAATGGCATAGTATATATTTGGCAGTAGGTAAAAATACTCTTTAGCTGAAAAATACTAATAACTTTTTATTTTTTGGCAGAGAACTCTCAAAATTCAAAAGCTACGTAAATCCAACAGAATTGAGAAGATCCTCCATTAATATCCTGCTTTCTTTGTTGCCCCTCCCTCACCATTTTGGCACAGTTAGATCTGAGGTAATGTTTCTTTAAATATACTACCTCCCCCCCCTTTTTCATGATGCACAGTCTTGCTAGGAAGGCCAGTTTGGTTGCAAACTTGAAACCCTTCTGTCTCGGCATCCTGCCAACCATTATTAACATTTTTTTGTGTTCTATATACTGTTTTTGTATGCTAATTTAAGTCAAATTGCACTTTTAACAAAATGGAACAGGAGCTTTAGAAAAGTGACTTTTTAGCCCTGCGTGCCCACACAGGCCTTTAATCCCAGCACTTGGAGGCAGAGGCAGATGGAGCTTTGTGGGTTTGAGGCCAGCCAGGGCTATACAGTGAGACCCTGCCTCAACATTACATAAATAAACGAATATTTTAAAATACACATTTCAGTGGATAAGTACATATTTCTAATAGATTAACGAAGTTTTTCTGGTTTGGGTATTTCTTCTTTTGAAAGTGCCAACATGCCTTGACTTACTATTTACGTGTCTATAGCTAATGACATCTGATTACAGGTGTTGAATGGGAGTGACAATCAGACTGGAAGCTTGGATCATTAGCCTGTTCACCTTCTGTCCCCTCCTGCTGTTTCTAAATGGGCGTCATGTACAAGAGCTGATGTGAAGTCTTTGTTTTTTTCTCCAGGTGGTCCTAGAAGGAAAGTTTAGTAATGATGACAGCTCTTCTTACGATAAACCAGTAACTTTTCTGTCCTTGAAGTTGAGACTTGTGAATATACTAATAGGTGCCTTGCAAACAGAAACGGACCCTAACAACACCCAAATGATACTAGGTTTGTGTTCAGTTTGTTTGTTTGCTTGCTTGTTTTTTTGCTAAGTGAAACCCAGGTACTAATGACCACAGGTGTGCTGGGGACACATGTGAGAGGAGCTTAAGCCTGATACAAGTCGTAGGATTCTGAGTCAGAAGTAGAGTTTTTTTGTTTTTGTTTTTTGCTTTTTATAGAGAGATTTAAGGAGATCTGGCAAGATAGCTCAGTGGTTAAAGATGCTTGCCACCAAGACTCACAGACCTGAGTTTGATCTGCAGGTCTCACATGGTGAAAGGAGAAAACTGGTTCTTTCTAGCTGTCCTTTGACCTCTACACAATGCCATGGTATGCACATAGCCCTTCTCTCCCTCTCTATAAGTAAATAAATAAATAAATGTAGCAAGCAATTAAAAAAGAAGACTTAAAGAGATGAGATGAGGGATAGAAAGCGTTGAGTTGTCTTGTTTATGGTCCCCCTCCCCACCCCTTTGTCCTAGCTTTCTTCCCTCTCTTCCCTTTTTCCTTCCAGTAGTTGGGGTGAGTGCTTAGGAAGTCTGCTCTGGTAGGTAGGCAGTGAGAAGGTGGACTCAGTAGTGATAGTGAATTGTTTAGTTTGACAAGGAGCTGAAGGAACAGGAGGTAACACACACCTTTTCGTGTTAGTGCTCACGTGGTTGTAGAAGCAGAAAAAAAGCCAAGGAGGAAAACTGGAAGCAAGAGAATTAAGCCATACAAATTCTGTACTTGGGAAGTGCATATAGATTTTGCATGTTAGAAGAATATTTTAAACCAGAGAGAAAAAAAAATAATGTTCACATGGATGGCATTGTCAGAAATAAAAGAATGTAAAAAGTTTAATCCAGTGCATTTGGGGGAGACGGGATGCTTTGGAGTTGGTCAGCAAGATGGTTCATTGGGTTAAAAGTTCTTGCCTTGCAAAACTGATGACCTGCGCTTCATTCCCGGATCCTACTTTGGAAGGAAGGAACTGATTCTTGAAAGTTGTCATTTAACATCTACATACACTGTGGCGTGCATATGCATGCACCTCCCCCAATAAAAAATAAAATCTTTGCAGGCATATCAGAATTTGGGGACTTATAAAGCATTATCTTTTTTTTTTAACCAATCAATATATTTATTCATAATCTTCAGAGAATTTCAGGAATGCTTTGCCAAAATTTCTCCTTTCTTTTTTTAGGGGGAGGGGAAGAGACACAGTGTCTTGTATAGCCCAAGTGTTTTTAGCTGATAGCAGCCTTCCTGCCTCAGGCCTCCGAGTGCTAGGGTTATGTGTATGACCACTCCTGGCTCCAAATATTTGCTCTGACTGAGCTGTTGACTGTAATTACATGTCATGTAAACTGCTTTGTTTGTTTTGTTATTGCAGGAGCAATGTTAAATATTGTTCAGGATTCTGCACTTTTAGAAGCCATTGGTTGCCAATGGAGATGGTAAGAAGCTTATATAATGTCATAGAATATCTGCTTTTGATTTTATCTAAATCATACTTAACAGTGCTGGAATTGAACCTAGGGCCTCACACATGCTAACCAAACTGTCTACCTCTGAGCTGTATCCTCAACCCATTGTTTTTATTTTTTGAGGCAGTCTCTCATGTAGCCCAGGCAAGTTTCAAACTGTGTATTTAGCTGAAGATGACCTTAAACTCTTGGTCCTTCTGTCTCCACAGGTGTGCACCCCCACACCTGTTTTTTTTTTTTTTCTATTTTTCTTTATTAAGAAATTTTCTACTCACTCTACATACCACCCACAGATCCCACTTCCTCCCTCCTCCCACCCCCCAGCCCTCTCTCCCAAGCTACCTCACATCCCCACATCTCCCAAATCAAGGTCTCCCATGGGAAGTCAGCAGAGCCTGGCACACTGAGCCTAGGCAGGTTCAAGCCCCTTCCCACCACACTAAGGCTGTGCAAGGTGTCACACCACAGGCACCAGATTCCCAAAAACCTGCCCGTGCATCAGGGACGGATCCCGATCCCCTTGCCTGGGTGCCCCCCAAACAGTTCAAGCCAAACAACCGTCTTCCGTATCCAGAGGGCCTAGTCCAGTCCCATGGGGGCTCCACAGCCACCAGTCCACAGTTCATGGGCTTCCACTAGCTACACCTGGTTTTTAAAGGTTTTTTGTTTATAAATTTCAGCTTATAGACTCAGAAGGGTCCTATTTTAAAACATCATACATTTTGAGATTTCTGCTTGTTCAGTACCTCATCAGGTCCTAGGGGGAATCCTGCATGAAAGAAACCCAGCTGGGATTGTTTTGTCCAAATATTCTAAGAAAGGACTTCCTAGTTCCTGCTATCCCTAACAGATATAAGACTACCTGTAAGATCTGCTATCTTTATTGTAGTTCCTGTAGACAGAAGTGTACAGGTGCCCAAAGCACTATTACTTAAAATCTCCTTAGAGATGGACAGTGTCTCTTACTTCTTCCTTTTAGATACGTGATCATTACACTTGGGGTAGGTTGAGGTATGGGGAAGCAGTAAGATATAATTGGGTGAGCTGGAGAAATGAAAAAATTTATTAAGGAAATTCATTAATGTTCTAGTAGATGGCTAATAATGTACTGCTTTGGATACAGCAGGTTCTGTTTATATGGGGAAAGTTACAAGAAATCTTTAACAAATGGGTTTATTTGCTCTTATGTGTATGGGAATTTATACTAACTGTAGTTATTTTATTGTTTGTACTCTATGGTACAACTACATTTAAAAGTTGCTGGGGTGTGTGTGTGTGTGTGTGTGTGTGTATGTGCCCAAATAGGTATAGGTGGATGTGACCTTGGAGGATGTCAGGTATTCTGCACTATTGCTTTGCGTTATTGCCTTACGACAGCATCTTTTGATGATCCTGGAGCTAAACTGGCAGCCAACAAGCCCAGTGATGCTCCTGTTTCCACCCTGCACAGTGCTGTCATTATAGGCATGTGGGTGGCCATGACCAGCTTTTTACATAGGTCTAGGGATTTGAACTGAGGTTTTCATGCTTGTATAGAGAGTGCTCTTACCCACTGAGCTGTCTCCTTTACCCTTCCTTCCCTCTAGCATTTTTTTTTTAAAGTAGGTTCTGTGGATCAAACTCTGGTCTTCATGCTTGAGTGGTAAACACTTTATTGACTGAGATAATCTCCCAGCCCCATATTGTCTTTATTTGAAGATTATATTCCTGTTCTAGGTTTTGCTCCAGAGGCACTTCAAGTATTTTCCTTAATGACTCAGTTATTAACTAGTGAACTGTAGTGTATGTAAAGGGCTCTGAGGTGGCCCTTTGAAAAACAGCATGGGAGACCCAGTATGGATACCTGTAGTTATCAAACCCTGTATACCCTTTTAACAGATGGCATTAGAGCAACAACCCCACAGTGATTCTAACCCCTTGTCTGTTTCTCTGTGTATCACCTTGTGCTAGCTAGCCTGTTAGGTTTGCATTACTGGGATGAACCTAGGGCCTCATGCTTGTGAGGCAAGTGCTGTACTCCTGAGCCACAGCCCTGACTCTAAACAATTTTTGTTTGTTTTGGTTTTTCAAGATGGTTTCTTCGTGTAGCCCTGGTTGTCCTAAAACTTGATTTGTAGACCAGGCTGGCCTTGAACTCAGAGAACTGTCTGCCTCTGCTTCCCAAGTGCTGGGATTAAAGGCGTGCCCACCAACACCTGGCTATCTAACAAATTTTTAATAACTTATTTTTATACTTGTAAACTGTTCATCTTGGTTCATTTCATTTGACTAGGGTGGTGGAGAAAACAACCTGAAGAGTCATAGTCGCACTAATAGTGGCATTAGTTCAGCAAGTGGAGGAAGCACAGAACCTACAACGCCTGATAGTGAGAGACCTGCTCAAGCTCTCCTAAGGGATTACGGTGAGCTGTGTTTAAAACAGTCTGTTAGCATTTCCACGTGTATTAATTAATTCTCTGATTTACAAAATAAGCAAAATTAAAACTTTTCAAGAATTGAAAACAAAAATAAAAGTTTTATCTACTAGGTATAATTGACAGAAGATGTTAGTTTAAAAAAAAACTAAGGAAAAAGTATTTTTCTGATTTCTTGTAGCTCGTTTTGGAGTTTGTTAGCTCTTACAGATGTGCATGATGAGAGGTCATGAGGTGTCTGAGTTCTGTACCAGGTGCTAGTGATGTGGGCTCACACAAGATGTGGGCCTTGCTTCAGAGCTCTCAGGATAATGGCAGAGATGGTCAGTGAGCCCCGTCACTGCAGTTGTGAGGGAGTGATGGAAGCTGACCCAGAGAAGCATGTGCCGCCATGTTAAAACTTAGATATTCTGTCTCGTAAGGTTCTTCAGTTACAAGAATAAAGAGACATTTTCTGCTCTGCTAAATAAAGCACTTGCCAGGAAAACATCCTGTTCAGTGATGTCCTTTACACTGAGCAGAATTTATGGGCTTAGTGTGAGCACTTTATAATGTTTTTTATGCACAAATGCTGATAGTGATTGAATCTGTGTTTATTCCTTGAGATTAGAATATCTGATTCCCTAGATGTGAGCCTAACTTTGTAATCATCTGGAGAATCCATGAGCCATGTTCATGAGGCATGCTTTCATAATTGAATTTATGATACATTACCTGTCAGCATGTCAGATACATAGAGTCATTATGTGGATATTCAGTACATTTAAATTGTCACTCTTTATGTAGATTTAGGCATTCTCTAGGTTGAACTGATTCTTGTTTCTAAGCCATTTAAAACTAAAGATATTTCGTGTTACTGCATGTGTTGTATATAAGTGTTTGAACTGATTGTTCCAGCATTTTCAGCTGGTGTTAGTGAGCTCTGCTTGTTATGTCATAGTTTTTACTAAAAGATCCAGATTTGTGTCAGTGTCGCATGACTGTCTCTTTAATGATCATTCCTTTTTCTGTTGTCACTGCCCTCTTTCTGATAGGATCCACAGGTATAATGCCCCTAAAGCTTCCTTTTTAATTACAATTTAATTTATCCTCCTTTAATTTCTTGGAATTCACTCCTAACTAAGTAATAATTACTTTAAATATAAAATTGAAGTCCAAGAAAAACAATGACTTGGTTATTTAACCTTTTTAAAGGTTTTAAAATAGTGGTAAAGAGTTAAATGTAAACCTGGGTTTGAAAAGGCATTGCATGTGGTTTTTACTGGTTTAAACCCCGTCATTTCAAGAGATGCTTTAAGGTAATTCCTAGCATCTGAGGAGGCTGTCAGGTTGAATTCTTGCCTCTGTAAAACTCTAAGGAAATACTTGGTTGCCTTTTCATTGTTCTTTTTGAAAATTAAACTCTATAAGTTATGCATTTAAAAATTAAAGACACCATTTTTCATTATAATGATGGTACTGAAACTGCCAAGTCCATAGTGTTCTTTGTCAGAGTGTGGACTGGGAGCTAGAAGCTGGTCCAGCCCCTTGTGTGCCTTGCACACCATCAGTCAGGCCTGGTGCTCAGGCTGGTGGGTGGGGAGCGTAGCTCCGTGTGGGTGCCCATTGTGCTCACTGTGGCTGCTGTGGTCTGTGCCTGGTGGAATGCTGTGCTTCTGTTACTAATGCATAGTTGTTTTCCCTCCCTGTGGATGTGGCATTGGGTTATATCCTAGCTCTTAATACAGATTCAGCTGCCGGGCTCCTGATTCGCAGCATTCATCTCGTCACCCAAAGACTCAACTCTCAGTGGCGACAAGACATGAGCATATCCCTGGCAGCTCTCGAACTCCTCTCTGGCCTGGCAAAGGTGAGGACTGGCCCGTAGTTTAGTTCAGCAGGCTTGCGTCATGCCTTTTTTTTTTTTTTTTTGTATTTTGACACCCACCCCCTTTGTGTAGGTATTTTAGGATTGTCAGTACATGTGCGTGTTTTACATCCAGAGTATATAAAATCGAGCCTCCAAGTGAAATTTTGCAAACTGAAAAATAGATGCAAAGGATGTGAATATTTCTGTTAAGGAACAGAAAACATTTCAATACTGATGACTGTTGGCAAATAATAGTATATTTATTGCTTTTATAAAGAGCATTTATCATAAAGTATTTCTGGGATTACTATTTTTCTGTTATCAGTATTAAGCAAAAATTGACTATATTCATATTTCTCTCACAGTTATTTCAGTTTTGTGGAACCTTAGAAATGGGGTTCACTTGCACTTAAGCCTCAGTCTCTCTCTGAAATTCATGTAACATAAAACTAACCATTGTAAAGCAGGTGATTCAGTGACTGTTAGTACATTTGCAGTGTAGTGCAACCTACCATCTCCATTTCCAAGTGTTTTTGTCACCTCGGAGGGAAATCCCTGAGCCTCAAAGCAGTTGCTTTCTTGCCCACTCTCCCGGCCACCACCTCCTCTGACAGCCACTGATCTTCTATCTAATCAGGATCATTCACCGAACAGGATCAGTAGGAAAATCATGTAATGTGTGTCATTTCAAGAGTGCCTGTCTTTCTCACTTGAGAAGTAATTTTTTGAGTTTCAGCCCTTTTTTAGGATTGCATAGCACCGTCCTGAATGTAATTATCACTGTTTGTTTGCCTGCTCATTAATTGAGAGGTATTTAGACTCTTACTAGTAGAGCTGCTGTGGATGTATGGGAACATGTATTTATTTGGAATATCAGTTTTCAGTTTTTTGGGTATGTACTAAGGAGTGAAATTCTTGGGTTTATGGTAATTCTGTTTAGCTTTTGAAGAACTTCAGATTGTTTTTCACAACTATTGAGTCCTTTTTCATTCCTTTCATCAACATACAAGGCTTCCAATTTTTCCACATCCTCACTAGCATCTGAGTATTTTTTATTATTAAAATGGAAAAGATTATTTTCCATATACCACTTGGTATTGTGAGGATCAGATGAGATGAAAATACAAAATACATTGTGCTCATATAGTGGTACTCATCACAGAAGTGGTAGTGTCTGAGATGAAGCGTAGGCCTTTACTTCAAAGTTGTCTTACAAACTGTGAGAGACAAAATAGACAAGAAAACTTACTGTGTTTTGAACACTACTTGGAACTTAACTCAAAAACCCCCAAATGTAATAGATATGTGAGGAGCAGTTGCTGATTTAAACTTTAGAATAGCCATTCGTGAGACATGATAAACCATACAGAGAGCAAAGTGCTGCTCCCTGTGACTTGTGATCTGTTTTCAGTTTAAGATGCAGTTAGCTTGGATGGAGCACTGCTCTGGACCTGGGTCATCATATATAATGGGCTAATACTACCTGATTCCATGACTCTCTGTAAAGATAAAGTGGTTAAAACAGTCTGGTGTCAGAACAGGGTTGAATGAATAGATCAGTGGTCTATAATTGAGACTTCATGACCACACTTATGTGGCTGTCTGTTTTTGACACATGGTACAAAGATAACTCTAAGGAGAAAGGGTAGTCCTTTTGACCAGTGGTACTGGTAGAAAACTTGGTTTCATACCTGTTTTGTATATGGTAGGTACAAAAATCAGCTAAAAATGGATTGTAGACTTAACTGTAAAAATGTATTAGTTACTTGTCTCATGCTGTGACAAAATACCCTGACAAAAGCAGCTTCAGGATAGAAGGGTTTATTTTGGCTCACAGTTCAAGGGTACAGTCTATTATGGCGGGGATGTCAAGGTGGCAGGAGCTTGAAGCAGCTAGTCACGTTGAGTCTGCAGTCAGGAAGAAGAGAGCAGATGAATGCTTGTGCTCAGCTGGCTTCCTCCTTTTTGTGCAGTCCAGGACCCAAACCCAGAGAATAGTGCCACTCTCCTTTAAGGTGAGTTTTCCTACCTCACTATCATTAGTTGTTAGGGAAATGTAATTAGACTCACATTGAAAGACTATTATATAATCAATAGAATGGCTGAAATTGAAGGCTAGAAGCATAGCTTAGGGTAAGACTAATTAGGTCCAATGAGGACCTAAATTCACATTGCCAGCACCCATTTAAGAAGCCAGGGATGACCACATGTGGAAAGAGGCAGACTCTGGGAATTTCCTAGCCTGTCAGCTTAGCTGAAACAGGAAGCTTTAGGTCATGTGAGAGACCCCATCTAGGGAATAATGTAGAAAGCAATAGAATTGTGGGTTGAGACCCCTTTGAGGGATGAATGACCCTTTCACAGGGGTCACCTGAGACCATCAGAAAACACAGATACTTACATTGCTCTTCATAACAGTAGCAATTACAATTATGAAGTAGCAACAAAAATAATTTTATTGAGTCACCGCAACGTGAGGAACTAAATTAAAGGGTTGTAACATTAGGAAGGTGGAGAGACACTGTGATAGAAAGGTACCCAGCCGTCCTCCTGTGGCTTCTGCATACATACAAATGCATGTACCCATAGAAACATGTACATATATGCATACAACACACACACACACACAGAAACAAACAAACAAACACAGGCTAAATTTAAAAAGACTTGACCATATCAAATGTTGATCAGGATATAAGGAAACTGTTAATGAGAATGTTAATTGTAATAACCATTTTGGAAAACAGTTTGGCAGATCCTTAAAAATTTAATAATACATGTATCTAATGACCCTGTCATTCCAGTCCCAATATAGAAGAGAACATACATCTAGTCAATGATGTGGATATTCATAACAACTATATTTGTAATATCCACAGGATGGAAATAACCCAAATGTCCATTAACAGGTTACTGGGTAGAAAAATTGTGCTGTATTCATATAGTGGAATACACTCAATACAAAGTAAAAAGCATTACAAAAAGTAGATACATCTGGAAGTAATTAATTATGCTAAATAGAAGAAAGAAGCTAGCTAAATACCTTTCCCCAAAGTAGATATTATAGAACTTATTGATCTATTATGATAGCAGATAAGCAGCTCCTCACAGAAGGGAACAAGAGGAATGGGAGGGGGCTTACAGAGGTGCATGAGGACATTTGGGGTGATGCTTATATTTATTATCTGACTGTAGCAACAGTTCTTTGAGGTTACATACTTTGAACATGTGTAACCTACTGTGATGGATAATTTAGCCTTCTAAGCTGTTTCACTAGACTTTGTGCAGAGCAAAAGCCATCACTATGAGGTTGGGTTTGGGACTTTAAAACACACACATGTTCCTTTGCTGGCTATTCCTGCACATTTTACAATATGAGTAAGTGCATCCAAGAACTTTGGGTTCTAAGGTGTGAACAACCATGCTAGAGTAAAGTACTGTTTTAGGATTTGAGAATGCCACTTTTTTGTAGTTTATCTGTAATAGTCTGTTCCTGTATGTAAATAATATTTAAAAACAAGGCCTCTTATGTATCACATTATCAGATAGGCTCAGTTGCAGGGCAAATGCTTGGTGTAATGGTTCCTGACTAACTGGTTTTGTTCCTTAAATGGACATGCTTAGGTGAAGGTGATGGTTGACTTGGGAGACCGAAAGCGAGCCATCAGTTCTGTGTGCAGTTACATTGTATACCAGTGCAGTCGGCCAGCTCCTCTTCATTCCCGGGATCTGCACTCCATGATAGTGGCAGCATTTCAATGTCTCTGTGTCTGGCTGACAGAGCACCCTGATATGCTGGATGAAAAGGTGAGCTTATTCAGTCTTGAAACACCAAGTAGGAATAAAATGGCTTGTTGAGAAAATACCTTTTAAAAGAGAATATCTGAATTTAAATACAGTGTCATATACTTTGAATGTGCTTGTTTGATTTCAGTAGGACACTTACTCTTTTGAGCATAACTTGAAAACGATCATAATGCTTAGATTTGTTTCCAAACAATCCCACAGAGAAATACTTTATGAAAGAAAAGACCTTGCCTAATTTTTCTGAAACAGCAAGACTTCTTTTATAAAAAATAATATTCTCATTAATTCTTGTAAAAATTCAAAGTGTATTTTGAACATACTCAACCTCTTTTACCAAGATCTACCCTCACTTCCTTACCTACCCAATTTTGAGATCTTTTTTCCCCTCTCTCTTTTTTCCCTATATTGAGTCCAGTTTGTATTTCCTAGATACTACGGGGAGTGGGTCCTGCCCTGGAGTACGGTCAACCTCCCACTGATCATGTCATTGCAGAAAGTTGGTTCTATCTCTCCCAGTGGTTATCATATATGATCACACATGCCAGTAGCTCCCCAGCTAGTGATAGTATTTTTTGCCTATTTCCACCACCTCAGTGCTGGAGTTTTGGTTGAGCAAGCTCAAGCCTTTTGTATGTGTTCACAGTTGCTATGCGCTCATATGGACAACTGCTGGATCTGGAGAAGTCCTTTTTTTTTTTTTTTTTTTTTTGGATAGGATGGCAAACTGGAGATAGCTATTAATGCTACTTGGTTTCCTGTTATCAAACAAAGAAGGGCACTTAATTGTGAATCTGCAAAGCGAGGGCACAGCTTAGCTGTAAACATTACTTTTATTGAAACATTGTATTTCTCACAGGTTTCTGCACTTTCAAATGGGTACAGATATGTAGTCTGTTTTCTCTGCCACTGTACCTTACAGGGAAGCAGGCATAATGAGCTCTGACAGTAGAGCTTCCCAAGGTCACTGGATTTAGAAAGATAGAGATCTTTGTAAGTAATATTGTTGATAAAGTCTGAGTTATTTTCATTGTAGCTTTTAAAGTTATGATAGCAAAAATTGTTTACAGGACTAGACTTGTAGCCAAGTTTAACACAATGCTTGCTTAGCATTTCTGAAGTACTCCTTTTGATCCCTAGCACTACATCAACCAGCAGCTGTGATGGTGCCTATTTGTAATTCCGGGTACTTGGGAGATAGAAGGAAGAGCAGAAGGTCAAGGTCATCCCTGGCTACATAATGAATTAGAGACCAGCCTGGGCCACAGGAAAATCTGTTACACAAAATAGTTTTAAATATAAATTATTTTAAGATGTTAATTGTTAGGGATGGTGGCACCTGCTTGTAATCCTTGCACTTAAGAAGCAGAGATAGACCTGGCAGTGGTGACGCACATCTTTAATCCCAGCACTTGGGAGGCAGAGGCAGGCGGATCTCTCTGAGTTCGAAGCTAGCCTGGTCTACAGAGCCAGTACCAGGACAGCTAGAGCTATTGCACAAAGAAACCCTGTCTTCAAAAACCAAAAAAAAAAAAAAAAAAAGAAGAAGAAGCAGAGGTCTTGGGTTCAGTGTCAGCTTTGTCTGCATAGTGAGTTTGAGGCCAGCCTGAGCTCCATAGTGAGATCCTGCCTCAAAAAATAAATAATTAACCTCTTTGATATATTAGGTAATCTGATGTGTCTTAAACCATCTGGGTTTAGCGGAATTACTTCTGAATCTATTTTACTTATTAGCCTTTCAGGGTTTGTGACAATCCATGGCAATTTTGTGAGCTCTGTAACCGATCAAATTAAAACCTGTCTTTAGTCTCCTTCTGAACACACAAATTTAGTTCTTTTGATGGAGACTTAAGTTTATTATATTATGATACAAACATATCTGTTAAAGAGCATTAGAAACTGGAGCTCCGCCCCAAAACATAACCACTGTTATGGCTCCCTTGTCTTCTCTTAAGTAATGTGTATAAAAATTGATCAGGGTTGGTGAGATGGTTCAGCAGGTGAAAGTGCTTGCCACCAAGTCTGATGACTTGGGTGTGATCGCTGAGTCCCATATGGTACGAGAAGAGAACCAGCTCTCCAGAGTTGTTCTCTGACCTTGGCTTGTACACAAACACACATACACCCTCTCTTAAATAAAGTAAATAAATGTGTTTGAAATATTTTAAAAACTCATTCTGTCTTTTCCTCCTCCTAGGATTGCCTTAAGGAAGTACTGGAGATTGTAGAACTGGGTATCTCAGGAAGCAAGTCCAAGAACAGTGAGCAAGAGGTCAAGTACAAAGGAGATAAAGAGCCAAACCCTGCATCTATGAGGGTAAAGGATGCTGCAGAAGCCACTTTAACATGGTATGGAAGCAGCTGCTGAAGACTGAGCTGTAACAGACAGGGCAGCAGTGGTCTGTGCTGCTCTGTCTTCCTTGTTCAGCACAGAGTAACAGCCCCTGTAGGGTACTACATCTCCAAACACAAAATGGAATGAAATATTCTTTTTGTATTCATTCTTAAACCAACAAGAAACCAGAAAATTGTATTTCCATGCTGGCTGGTAACTAACTCAGGTCAGCTCATATTAGAGCCAGGAATTATCTTGGAGCTACTTCTTCCCCTTCTTTCATGGCTAAGCCTAGAGATGTCACAGCATCAGATCTGCTACCCAGTGCTGGTCTCTACTACATCTTTTATGTTCTGTTCAGCTAAGATTTTTTTATTTAAACTCCCTTGTCAAAGCTTGGTAATGGAATCATACAGATAAGTCCGATTCAGTTACTGAATGAATACTATCTGGTTGAGTAGAGAAGATGAATAGAAACACAAAGTCCTTCGATATCAGGTGGATATAAATGTCCCCAAAGAAGAGATACAAATCAAATGGCAGGGACCTGGGAGGAGGAGGGAGTACTTTGAGATAAAGTGAAAGCAAAGTGACATGCTTATGTAGCCACATGGACCCCGACTGAGAGGATGGGCAGTATTTGAGCCGTGAGCAGTATCGCAGGCAATTAATAATGTGCGTCACATGGAGACAAGGGGTTGTTTCTTTGAAAGAATGGCAGAAAGAGCTAAGAAAGTCCTTTGTACTTGGCGGATTGGGGGCCTGGAAAGAGGACTGAGTTTGGGCCCATTTGCAGATTGAAGGGACTGAGTAAGTAGAGATTACATAGAGTCATAGATTGTGTGGCTCATTCAAGGATGAGTATGAATGGAAACCTACGAAAACAGTCACAGGAAGGAAAAGGGTCAGGTTAGTAAGGGCTGGCTTGAAGATTTGTGTGTAAACCAGCTCTGCCTAAGATCCTGACACCTTTTGTGAGTGCAGTGTCCTTCCTTCTTTGGGTTATATTCAGATTAGTTGGATTTGTTTCTGTTGTTCTTGGCCTTAGCTCATAATTTTCAGGATGCTTGCTTTTCTTTAGAACTGTGCACTCTGGTAACAGCTAGACTTTCAGTGCCTTTGTTGAGCTTTAGCTAATAGCTGGAAAATTGATGAGGATAGCTATGGCAGCATGTGCTGTGCAGCACGTGGGCTGGGGGAGCCATAAAGTGCCACAGCACTGGGACTTGATAATGTATCAGGAAGAGGAAGAAGGCTAGGAGATAAGCAGGGAGAATTTTGCTCACTAGGAGTTTTTGAGTTCTTCCTGTTGTAGGAAGTTTGTTCCACTCTAGCCTGATTGTTCCTGTGAGAGCATAGTTACTGCTGGGGACTGGCTATGTGCCTGGGCTCTTTCTCCCTCAGTTCTCTGAATGGCTCTGTCTTTATTTTTTGCTGTTTTGTCTCTGTTACCAAGTCCATCCGCCAGGATGTCTTTGGTTTCCACTCTTGAACAGTGCAGAGTTCCATCATGGTGGAGCATGTTCCCAACCAGTTTTTCTGTTCTTTCATAGTTGCTGCTTTTTTGTCGGCATCACCATTGGTTGTTCTGGTTTGTTTTGATGTTTTTCGAGACAGGGTTTCACTGTTTCTGGCTGTCCTAGAACTCACTATATAGACCAGGCTGGCCTCAAACTCAGAGAGATCCATCTGCCTTTGCCTACCAAGTGCTGGGACTAAAGGCGTGCGCCACCACAGCCAGCTGTTACCATTGTTTTCAGTTGTTTTTTTTTTTTTTCTCTGATTTGTATCTCTGTTGTTCCTCATGAGACCAGCAGCAACTGAGTCCAATATACTTATCATTGTAAGGACTTCACACTGTCCCCTGAAGCCTTAGATAGTATTCTGTACTAGGTCACCTCACTTCTTGCATGGTTTCTGTTTCTAGTCTTTTAACTCTTCCTGTTTGTCTTGCACTCTGTGGTTAAACTCTTCTTCAACACCATTTCATCCTACTGCTTGAGTGATTAAAAACCTTGAGTAGATCTCTTGTTTCCTGCCATGTCTGAATTCCGGTGGAGGGCCAGGGAGGTGATCTGATTGCTCCCACCACTGCTCCCTAGTACTCCCTTGCCATAGTTTGGCCACTTGTAGTGGTGAACTGGGCATGTTCATACCTGCTTATGCATCTCTCCTGTATTTCAGGCAACGTCATATACTGTTCCATGCTCACAGTAAATCTTGCTACTTGTACAAACCTCTTTCTGTTATTCTGATTTTTGAAGGACAGTGTTTTTCACCTTTACACTCATTGTCTGCCTGTCTCACATAGTGTTGTGTTCCATAATATCACAGTCATACTGAGTTTATTTGGTACATGCCAGTCTGTCTTCAATAACATTCATAAAGTACATATTAACTTGTTGGGTTTCTAGACCTTGGCATATTAAAGTATAAATTCAGAATTCATGCTCTTAGAAGTCATTTCAGTGGTCCCGCTGCTTAAGATGCATTTACTAAAAGCTTGCCTTTAATTTGGGTTTAAAGTCTAGCCCTTAAGATTTCCCACTTCATTTTAATTGTTAAAAGCTTGATGTTCTATATCAAACTCTCATGTTAACTTGTTCTCATTGGTTCTTGTTCAGACTTTTGGTAGTAATTCTTTCTCCAGGCAGCAGCAGCATACAAAGATAATGTTTATGTTGCTCTGGTTCCTTTCTGCTAGTGCCTTCATGTGGTTTTTGTATTACATGGATTTGCATGCCTTGATCATACTGTCACTCAACTGGTATAGCTTTGAGCATGTATCTCTCACAGGTAGATCACTGAGTACAGTGTTCTACATGGGATCTGAATGTTTTCAAACTCCGTAGAACAGTGTATTTCATCAACCTCCGTTGGGAAACAGCAGCAAGACTTCAAGCACTGGAGAGTCTTGAGTCTTTGCATGTTTCCTTTTCTTCTGTGCTCTCATCCTGTGCCTGTTTGTTTGGGAGTGTTGAAATTTCTTTTTGTAGGATCTTCCACATTATCTGTAGTCTTTTTAAATCCTAACTCTTATTCTGATATATGATCTCTGCAGATTAAGTTTTAGTCTGTTGTAGGGTTTTGGTTTTTTTCTTAATTATTTTGCCTTCTTCCTACCCTAAGATAGGGTCTCACTGTGTAGCCCTGGCTGTCCTGGAACTCACTCTGTAGACCAGGCTGGCCTTGAACTCTCAGAGGTCCTCTTGCCTCTGCCTCCTGAGTGCTGGGATTAAAGGTGTGCACTACCATACCCTGCTCTTTTCAAAAACAAAGCAAAACGTGTGCATGGGCATGTGGGTGTTGGAAGACAACTTTTGAGAGTCTTTTTCTCCTTTTCATGTGAGTTCCAGGAAATCCAACTCTGGTTGTTGGAATTGATAGCAATAGTCTTTGCTCACTGAGCCATCCTACTGGTTCTTGTTTGTTTTTGAGGCAGAATCTCACTTTTTAGCCCAGGCTGACCTCAAATTCATGGCAATCTTCCTGCCTCAGCTTCCTGGATGTTGGTATTACAGGCATGAACAAACATTATGAGCTTGCTTTCTATGTTCTTATCAGAACACTACTTATAGAAAGCAGAGGTTGAACCTCAGAGTATATTAGCAGAGACTCCTTGGAGATTCACAAGGACTTTTAATCTTTATCTACAGGTTTATCATGACACAGTCAAGTACTTGTCTTAATTTTAGAGATGTTTACTCCAGTGACTCCAGTAGACTCCAGTCTACTCACTTCTGGGAAGAAAAGAATGTAGTGAGGCTGGTAATGATTTCATCTAATCAGCCTAACCTCTTCCAGAAGCCTGTTTGATAACATCCTAGATCTTACATGGAACATGACAACAAGCTTACCTGGCCTGTGTGCTTTGTGACATCGCTCTCTCTTCTTAGTACTAGTCTCCTGGGCTGACTCGTGTTTTCCACAGTCATTAGAGTACTGAACTTACTGAGTCCCTATTCCTTGAGTTGTTGCAGTCCTGCACTGCAAGGAAGCCATCTGCTGGGAAACAGTGCCTTCCATCATCAGAGATCTTAGAGAGCTGAAGAGTGGTTGATAAATGGTGTCAAGGGTTGTGGGGATGACTCAGTGCATAAGAGCACTTGCTGTACACGCCTGAGTGCCTGACTTCAGAACTCCAGTACCCATGTGAAAAACTAGACATGGCTGTGTTCGTACCTGGAACCTCAGTGCTAGAAAGAAAGGCAGATAGAGGAGGATCACTGGAGTTTATTGGCTGCTAGCCCAGTTCCACATTCATTAAGAGACATTGTCTCCAGGGATTAAGGTAGGAAATGATAGAACAGGACACTTCTTGTCCTCCACATATGCACCCCCATGTATGCATACAACACATATGCAGCACACATTCATGTGTGTACACATAAACGCAAATGTGTTGAGAAATAGTTTTCTGTATGAGATGCACATGAAAGGCCATGTTGATATTACATGATAAAAATCTTTCTGTTAAATTTAGAATGCTTTTTCTTTGAGCATCAATTTCTTATTATAATGAGGGTAATAAAAATGGAAATAATGATGGTACCTATTTCATATGGTTATTATGAAACTATATGATAAAATGTATATAAAGTGCCTAGAACAGTACTTGACACAAAGAGCTAGATGAGTTAAATTCATTGCTTATATGCATAAATCTTTATTCTCTCTATTTCTGTGTGTGCATAAGTGTATACACACCTTGTATACACATGCAAACATTTCTGAATGGTAAGTCTTGATCAGTGGAATTCTGCTTTATATAGTAATTGTGTCATAGATTTCTTTATGACAGTTTTGAGATTTAACTGTTAGTGCCTCAGATTCCTTACCTGAAACAAGGATCTATCTAGCTGTGGACATGCAGGAAGAAGGCAGCATGCCCTGGGATTTGGCCTCTTAACAAAGGACAATAGAGGCAGCTGCAGCAAAGTGCTCGAGCTGACTTGACCCTGAGTTTTCTTTCTAGCTGGGAGGGGACTGGGACCTAGGAACCTTGCACTAAACAGGTGTTGGATGTGGCCTGTCCCAGAAAGAAGAGTGGTCCTTAGTGAGGCATCCATTGTTGAGGGCAGTTCCTAGGACAGTTGAAAGCTGTGGCTATTGTTACCCTGCATCTGGGAGAGTGGCCTTTCATTCTCGGGGTACAGATTCTACCCAGCCTGCCAGGGTATTTTTTGCCACAGGGAATAAATCTGACCTGTGAACAGGAAGCATAGCTGTGTTCACTTAGTTCAGAGGAGCAGAAGGATCCATAGATCCAAGAGGTAAAGTTAGAGTTTTCTTTGGGAATTAATTGTTCTTTATTCCATTCTCCGTAGTATCATGCAGTTGCTTGGCGCATTTCCTTCACCCAGTGGTCCTGCCTCTCCTTGTAGTCTGGTGAATGAGACCACTCTGATCAAATACTCCAGGCTGCCAACCATAAACAAGCATAGTTTCCGGTACTTTGTCTTGGATAACAGTGTCATCCTGGCAATGCTGGAGCAACCGCTTGGAAATGAGCAGAGTAAGTTGTAGCACTCTTACTTTCTCTACTGCTCCAACAGTGTGTTCAGTTCTCTCGGGGAGCCAAGGCTGGGGATCCCAAATAACTGTTTGTCAGAAAGACTTGAAGCTCTAGGGTAACATCTCTGGAGAAACAGAGGTCAAAAAATAGACTGTGCAAATGAAGTAGAACTGTTTAAAGATTCTTTATGTGTGCTTGAAATAGCAAAGTGTCTCAACTTTTATGTAAAGTTTACCTTAGTGAGCTATTTTATTTTTACTATTTATAAAAATCATTGCCATTCTGTCTTTCCGTGTGAGCCTTGGATCCTGCCCCTCTCTCCCTTTCCCTTCACCCATCATTGTTCTGTTTCGGTTCCTACTACCCACACAGGCTAGAAAGTGGAGAAGTCATCTTCGCTTCTTCCTCCTGTTCCTTCCTTATAGCGTTAGTCTCAGTGTCTCTACCGCCCCAGTGACTCTTGAATCTTCCCTCTGTTCCTCCCAATACATCTAAATGCAAGGCCTTATTAATTTCTTACGTTGATTTGTTGCATTTTCTTTCTACCTGGTGTGATACCCCATTGGCAGTTCAAAAATCTGCTTGCCCTACCACTGCCCTCCTTGCACCATAGTGTTCATCCCTAAGCATGTAGGTGTGATCTGCTGAAAAAACTTCAGTGATTGTTCATTGACAAGACATGCACTATTCCACAGTTAGGAGGCTCACAGAGGGCGTGTGATTTGCTTAGGGTAACTTGAGAAGTATATAACTAGGATTCAAATTCAGGTTTTCCAAACAATACTACTTTCTGTTGTCCCACCACAGTAGGACTTCCTCAGTGACTAAAGCCACACGCAATGGTAAGCAGAGTCTTTGAGTCCTGTACAGCTTCTGTTGACTATAAGCAGGATGTCATAATTCTACAGAAAGAGAGACCTAGCTCTGATTGCAATAGAAGGATACTATTTCCATCATGTTATGGTTAAGGTTAGTGACGATATTATGAAATAGAATGGCACTATTCATCACTGTCAGTTCTACCTTCTTTACCCCAGAGCTAAGGCTTGCCTGGCTTTCTCTCCCTGCTGCCTTCTTTTCATTATTCCACCACCCTCCTACCCCTAAGCCATCTGCTGAACAGCCTGCAAAATCCTTTCGAATCCTTCCAATCCCTTTAAGCTTCTGGGTTCTCTTGCAAGGTTTTTTTAGGATTGCCTTACTCTTATTCGAAGTAATTTTACTGCATAGGTAGTCTACAAAAATAAAATAAAATGAAATAAAATAAAATAAAGAATAATTTTATACAATTAAGAACATTTTGTTTATTGAAATAGTTAATAACAGAAGAAATGAGAGAGTTTGACCCACTTTTAATTCTCATAACTGAGACAAAGAAAGGGAAGAAAAAGGATCCTGAATTTTTACATGTCTCCATCCCTGAACTTCCGCTGGGAGGAAACAGTGTCTACCTGTAGTTGCAGGACCCCAATCTATGAGCAAATGTATGTCAACACTGCACATAACCAGCCTGTTTTCTTTCATAAAGTTCTCTTCAACACTGGAAGTTTAAGAGTGTTTGCCATGATAGATACCATTTCACCAAACCATATGTGTAGAGGTATGTGAGGGTGTTAGGACAGTTCAAATAGAGTGGTCGGTACAGAGTGGGGTAGTAGTACTCATGGAACTTAGCTGTGGCATTGCGGTTTAGGAGGCACTGTGCTAGGCCTTTGATCATGAAACATTCTGCAGGTGATAGCAGGTTGTATATTAAATGGTTGTTATCTGAAGTAAAAATGTTTACACATCCATTTTATTCTAGATGATTTTTTCCCCTCTGTCACTGTGCTGGTCCGGGGAATGTCGGGAAGACTTGCTTGGGCTCAGCAGCTTTGCCTTTTACCCAGAGGAGCAAAAGCAAATCAGAAGGTACATCAGAAGTTACAGTGTGTGCAAGAGTACATATACATGGGTGCATATGATTGTGTGCGTGTGTGCATCCGTGTGTGGGAGTGATTTAAAGGCTAAATAACAGACCAACAGAAAGTCAGAGGTTACATGTTTCTGATCCCTAGCGAGGTCCTCTGTCAATGAATTCACTTAAGAATCATCTTAGGAACCTAGACTTCCAGGTCTACTTAACTCCTTACAGGTACCTGTAAGTCAAGGGTAGTTTTCCAAAGTTTTCCTGGTGATGCTGATGCTCAATTAGGAATAAGGACTACTATTTTACTATTCAGGCATTTCTTTGCAGCTTTAAAAGTCAGATGCACGTCATATATGGGAAAAATTTGAGAGGTCTAACATGTAGGACTTAGTTTCACATTGTTTTGCATGATTCATTTTTTATAATTGCTACTATGCTATACAATTTACTGCAATATTTTATAGTATTTAAAATTATGTGGCTATTTTCTACTTGTTGGAAAGTTCAGATAAGAAAAGGAATGTTAAATCACTTGTAGTCACTTTTCAGTGAGAGCTAGCCATAGTTTGATAGTTCATGTTTTACTGAGTTTTCTTCAAATCACTTTTCTTTCTGTATACAATTAACAGCTTAAAGAAATAAGCATTTGATATACTGCTTTTTAAATTATTAATGGGGGGGGGCGGCCGTTTGAGACAGGGTTTCTCTGTCTAACAGCCCTGACTGTCCTGGAACTCACGCTGTAGACCAGGCTGGCCTCGAACTCACAGAGATCTGCCTGCCTCTGCCTCCCAAGTGCTGGGATTAAAGGCACGTGCCACCATACCAGGCTGGAAGTTTGAGTCTTAAAAACTCTAAACTGCCTTAGTCGTTAACTTAGAATTGAATGTGGATGACTGAGGCCTGGGCACTAGAGGTCTGCAAGCTATTTATTAGTCATGAAATCTATAAATTGACAAACATTTTTAGAAAAATGAAATTCAGTACATAGTATATAGTTTCTTACTTGTACCATTAGTATAGCATGTGCAGATTCTTGCTGAGCATTGGTGATATGCATGCCTAGGAAAATAGATGCATTAAAGCAGACCAGGGACATGACTAGAAGATACATCATCACAGGTACTTATTGGATGATGTGTAATGTCCATAATGTCATTTGTGTTATTTTAACAGCTTTTTGTGCCAGAACCTCGTCCAGTTCCTAAAAATGATGTTGGATTTAAATATTCTGTGAAACATCGACCATTTCCTGAAGAGGTGGACAAGATTCCTTTTGTAAAAGCAGATTTGAGCATTCCAGATTTACATGAAATTGTCACTGAAGAAGTAAGACAAGCTACTATTAGCTCTTTCTAAAAGGATAAATGCAAACATTTTTAGATGGTATATGTGGTCAGGCATTGCCTTTAGTGTTAGGGAGGAGAGGCAGAAGATGACTTGGGTCTCTGTCATCTGGACGTGGACATGTCAGAGGATGGATGTGTAGATTTGGGCAGTTGATAAGAACTAAACATCTTTTAGAGACAGGGTCTTTGACTGCCTAGGCTCTTCGCAATAGGTTTCAGTAGTATATGATAACATGATCAAACTCTGGTAGTAAAGGCATACATTTGGATAGTACAGGAAGTGTGGTTGGGATTGGAGAGAAATACAACCCTTGAAAGTGGCTCACATCTGAGACTCAGAAGCATTTGCTCATGTGTGATCTAAGTAGTTAAGGTTGAGGTGGTTGTATAATTAAGCCAGTTTGTTTAGAAGTATCTTCACATATTAGGGGGTGAAACTTTAAAGTAGGATTGATCAAAAGGTAAGGAATCATATGGGTAAGTTTAAAACACAAGGATAGATTCTGTTGGGTGAAGATAACCATCCAGGGCTCCAGTGAGAAAACAACTCTGCCCCTCCAAGAGCAGAGTTTTAGTGTCTTTTACAGCCAGGAGATGAAGAAGCAATTGGTTAGGCTCTGGGGAAGAATTTTCAGATATAGATCTAACTTTGAACCATGTTTGTTTAATTCTGTGCTCTATGTTTAACTGAAACATAATGTTGACCAATAAAACTTAGTGTTTTCTTTGTTGTGTTTTACTTTAATTTTGTTTTAAAATTAAAAGAAACTTAACTTCATTGTAAGGGAATCCTCTAAAAATATCTGACTCATTTCAGTTAGAAGAGAGGCATGAAAAATTAAGAAGTGGTATGGCCCAGCAGATTGCTTATGAAATACACCTGGAACAGCAGAGTGAGGGAGAATTGCAGAAGAGAAGCTTCCCTGACCCGGTTACGGATTGTAAGCCTCCACCTCCTGCCCAGGAATTCCAGACAGCCCGCCTTTTCCTTTCTCACTTTGGATTTTTGTCCTTAGAGGCATTAAAGGTAATTTTTAGGAAATTCTATGAATAAATGTATTCACAAATTAACCATTGAGCTGTAATACTTTTATCAAAATGAAGAAAGGTTTAAAACAAGTGAACAAACAAAAAAAAACCCAACTTACACTTATTCTGCATGAAAGTCAGTGGAGTTCTGTGCTGCTGTTGTGGGTCCAGGACAGGGCACCTGTGAAGGGACTGCTTCAGTGATAAGTCCAGCTCTGAATTGGCTCTTTCATAGTACTCTTTAAGAATGAAGCTAATTCTGTAGTACTCTAAAATTTTCATCTGTTAATTTAATATGTTTGGTCTTTGGTTTATAGTTCTAAGGATTGAATACAGGGCCATGCACATGCTAGGCAAACACCCTGCCAGTGAGTTACATCCTCAGCCCCAATTCTGTACTATTGTATATTGTAACACAAGCCATACTTATATGTTGTATATGTTTTATAGTTGGTAAGATTAGCTAATTGTGGTGGCTTGTGCTTATCATGTGGAGACAAAAGTTCAAGACCAGCCTGGGCTACATAGTGAGAGCCTGTCTTTAAAGAAAATTAAAATAGACTGGGGCTATATGCCCTAGTATTGTAGATAGTAGGTAGGTAGATAACTTACCTGAAAAGTGCAACTGACCTGGCCATAGGTCATTTAATTTTTTTAGGAAAGCAGAAAGACATTGGTGTTCGATTTTGATTTCAGCATGTAAAGAGAATATATTTTATAATGTAGAAAATAGTTTGAGATGTGTATGGTAAACATAAAACCTCTTAAAATGGAAAAGGAAAGAACTAGGCATGATGGCATATCTTTAATCTTCCTAGTGTTTGAGAGGCAGAAGCAAGCAGCTTAATCTATTAGAGGCCAGCCTGGTCTACAGAGTGGGTTTCAAACCAGTGTATAGTGAGACCATCTCCAAATAAATTAAATAAATGCAAAATAAAAGATCAGATAGTACAAAACAATAGATACAGAAATAAATAAGGAAGGCACAAAACAAAGATCCAGCCTACAAATGATTAGTGATATTCCTAGTGGAGTAAATTGTCATAGTAAAAGCAGTAAATCAAAATATTTGGGATGAAAATTATTAAATCCTTTAATAGCCTTGTTCCTGAGAGTGTAGTTTTTCTATTCATGTTAATATTTTAGAATATTTAAGGTTTTAAGAAAATAATGTTCATTAAAAATTTTTCTACCAGAGTTTAGGAAAATGTTAGCAAGTTACAAGTTTATTTTTATGATTCTTAGCATATTTCTAATAATTGAAATAAGATATCACATACTTTAAAAAACAACTGCAAACCAATTTTATGAATAAATATACAAAAGTGTTAGAATACTAACTGAATTCTGAGTCTGTAGCATGTTAAATGAATTCTCCTACAACTTAGTATGATTTGTCAAAGAATGTAAGGAGAATTGATTATTGGGAAATATTAGTAAAACTACTAAGAAAATAATTTGACTCCATCAAACAATAAAGTAAATCAAGATTTTGTAGAACAATATTGATCTGATCTTAAAAATACCCCCAGGGCTGGAGAGATGGCTCAGAGGTTAAGAGCACCGACTATTCTTCCAGAGGTCCTGAGTTCAATTCCCAGCACCCACATGGTGGCTCACAACCATCTGTAATGAGATCTGGTGCCCTCTTCTGTGTACATAATAAATAAATCTTTAAAAAAAAAATACCCCCAAATTTATTCATAGTATGGGTCCATACCTTAAAGGTCTTTGAAGTGTCAGTCCCTCCAACAAGCTAGAGGCACCTTTTGTAAAAATAAGGTACTTTGTACCTTGACCGTATGGCAATATATAACAATGAGAAATTTTCAGACAGTGAGTTTCTTAACTTTTGCCCTAAAGTAATTGTTGATAAATAAATGTTGAGGAAGATTTCCCCCTTGGAAACATCTTACACTACAATGGGAAAATGAAGAAATAAAAATGAAAATAGACTACATAAGAGATTTCATTGGAAAGGAGACAGTTTGAAGGGAGTATGACTTCTTAACTAGGTAACCATCAATAAAATATTTAAAATAAATGTGTTAAGAAGTTAATGGCTATTTGTAAGATCCACCTCAAAGTACAGTGTGATTGATGAACTCTTAATGTCTTAGCTGGGAGAGGTGCATGTGCAAAGGCCTGTGCAAACAGTTTGATCCTGGATCCCACAGAGGTAGAAAGCTGACCCCCAAAAGTTCTCCTCTGACCATCACATAGGTGCATGCATACACTTTACAAAATAAAAAAATTAAAATTTTAACTGCATTGTGAAGTTAGGTGTGGCAGTGTACACTTTTAATTCTAGCGCTCTGGAGGCAGAGGCAGGCAGATTTCTGTGAGTTTGTGGCTAGCCTGGTCTACATGGTTGAGTCCTAGTTGAGGCTACATAGTGAGATCCTATTTAAAAAATAAATAAACAACAAAACATATACGCACACAACCCAAGGAATGTGAAAATACTCCATCTGCAGCTGAAATACTAACATGAAATACATGTACCTTAAAAAAAAAAATAAAAAACTTTGTACAAGAGCTACAGGAAGAAACTTAACAGAAGAACACAGGTATGTGAACACTGCTCACATGGTGTCTACAGCATGCCAACACCCATAGTTCCTCTTCTACAATTTCAAAGTAAAAGAGGAAAATTGGGAGGTCTGACTATATTTCTTTTTTTTTTAAGCTTTTTTTTTTAAATTTTATTTATTTTATGAACATTAGTGTTTTGCCTGTATGTATGTCTGTGTGAGGGTGTCAGGTCCCCTGGAACTGGAGTTATAGATAGTTGTGAGCTGCCATGTGGGTGCTAGGAATTGAACCGGGATTCTTTGGAAGAGTAGTTGGTGCTCTTAACCTCAGAGCCATCTTCTCCAGCCCTCTGATTATATTTCAAGAAAATTCATTGAGCGGCAAAAATCTGAGCACACCTTTAATCCCAGCACTTGGGAAGCCGAGGTAGGTGGATCTATGAGATCAAGGCCACCTTAGAGAGACCCAGACCAGGCAAGGACACATCATAAGACCTCATCTCTAAAAATCAAAACGAAAAAATCTGCCTTGAATTGGCGTGGAACTGTTTGTAATCTTCTACTATGACTTGTCTTGCATTTGTATCAGGAAGATAATATCTGTGGTCAGTGTTTCCCAAGCCTTGGTAGGAATTTTAAGTATCATGTTAACAGATCAAGCTCAGAACCTCTACTATGTGAAAAAGAGTAATTCTTACCACCCCTGGGAGTGGCTTCTCTAAAATAACAACTATGAAATCATAAACTGTGAGTAAAACTTTGTTTTGTTAAAATTTTATTTTGCAAGATCAAAGAAGATAAGGGATTAGAAGAAAAATGAAACAAAAATGAATTTGGAAAGTTAATGGATTGTGTATTTTTCAAGAACTTTTAGGTTCTTGAAATATCATGGGTTTTGTGTGTGTATGCGTGTATTGGCATGTGCATGCTACCATGTGCAGAATCCCCATTGCCACCACAGATCCCTGTAAACACTGGTCTCTACTATTTCCTGTGTTGTTTTGCCTGTTCTAGAATGGCATATCGTTGGAATCCTGTAAATGCAGTCTCAGACTGTTATTTTTCCACTCACTTATCAACAATGCATTTAAAATTTTTTCATGTCTTTTTAGGATTTATTATGTCATTTATTTTCATTAATAAGCCGTTTGTTTATTCACCTATTGAAAAACATCTTGGCTGCTTATATATGTTGGCAGTTATGAATAAAGCTGCTATAAAATTCATGTCCATCATTTTCTGTGGTTAAGCTTTTCTCTCATTGGGGAAAAATACCAAGGTATGCAGTTGCTACATTGTATTTAAGACAGTATGTTGGCAAGAAACTGTCACTTATTATCTTCCAAAGTAACTGTAGTGTTGCATCTGTGTGAGCAATGGGTGAGTTTTTAAAATACATTTTAAAAAGCTCTAGAGGGACTGGAGAGATGGCTCAGCTTTTAAGAGCACTGGCTACTCTTACAGAGGACACTGATAGGAATGCCCAGCACCCACATGGCTGCTAACAACCATCTGCTAACAACCCCAGTCTCAAGAGTATCCTATGCCCTCTTCTGGCCTCATGGGCACCAGGCACACATGTGGTGCACATACATATATGCAGGCAAAACAACACATGTAAAATAATTAAATCTAAAAAAATTTTTTTTTTACATTTTGTAAAGCATTATCTTCTAGAGCAAATAGGCTGTCAAATTATATTCACACTGTAACATCAGTTGTCTGAAGTAAATAAAAATAACTTGAAGCATAAACACATTAAGTAGTTTCTTTAGGATCATGGTTACATTCCTGCTACATTATAATTATTTATTTATTTTTTATTAAAATGAGAAAAGGTGGGTGTGGTGACAAACATCTGTAATCCTAGTACTTGAGAGGCTGAAGCAAGAGTGCAAGTTCAAGGACATCCAAGGCTACATAGTGAGTTGGAGGCTACCCTGGCTGTCAAGCTATACTGAGACACTGTCCTAGAATGGAAACTGTAAATGCTGATTTATGATTGGAGTAATGTGGTGATAACAATTGCTCCTCTCTTGTGTGACAGGAACCTGCAAATAGTCGTCTACCTCCTCACCTCATTGCACTCGATTCTACCATACCTGGGTTTTTTGATGACATTGGGTATCTGGATCTCTTGCCATGTCGTCCTTTTGACACAGTTTTTATTTTCTACATGAAACCAGGTCAGAAAACAAACCAAGAGGTAAGAACTCTGAATTTTCCCCCTTATCTGTGTTATAAACATACAAGACTTTTATATCAGCAGTTTGTACTTGACATGAGAATTTTGTATTCTGTGCTCAAGACTTGTTTCATCTAGAAACTGAACGCTCATGATTCTGAAGCCTAGTGTCCTGAACCTTTCCACCCTCAAGAAGCATGGCTAGGTAGGAGTCAGTGTGGATTCCTTTTCCTTAAGGAATTCGTACTCCTAGGCAAAGGAAACTAAAACAGCTGAAGGTTAGCCACAGGGAGCCAGAGCGATGCCTGAAGCTTCAGAGTAGGACAGCAGTCTTAAACTCTTCCTGACCATCTTCCCTGGGGCTGCTGCGAGTTAGAAGTGAGCAGCAGGCTTTCTCCTTACAGGTAACTTCACACTAAGCCATTTCAGCTGAGGTAAAGCATAAAACATGATGGAGGAAGACACAGTTGGATATGGGTTACAGAAAAGACTAAGAAGGTGGAGAAGGCATGTATAATGTAGGTGAGCATGGAGAGTCAGAGGAATGGCAGGGGATCTGAAGTTTCTGTTGGAAGCAAGTAGTGAAACAGGCTAGACGGTGGCTGTGACTAGAAGAGGGTCAAAGGAAGACGTAGGGTGCTGTGACCGAACGATTCGAATTGCAATATCATTAACCCAAGTCATTAAATTAATACACCACCCCTGTAGAAATTGACCGGCATTACAGAGTGTTTCAAATTGTGCATTAGTGAGCTGCTGAAGAGTTCATGAGAAAGTTCTTTTCATTCTCTTACTGACTCAGCACACACTCATTAAAACTTAATGCTTACTGCTTTCTGGTAGGCTCCAGGGTTACTGGTAAACAGGATCTACGAAGGAGGCCGTAGAATTATTATCTAAGGGAAGGTAGACACTAAAGAAGCACTCATAGCATGTTAACAGGGGTGTTAAATTGTGCCTTAGGAGCCTGAGAGACCTAACATGATTTTAAGGTTCTGAGACAAGGCCATTTCAGCATTTTCTGAATATACACTGACTACAGCATAAATTCTCCAGAGGTAAAGAATATTTGCGTCTTTATGAAATTCATCATGATGCCAATATGCTTGGAGCTTTTGAGAAGGGAGGATGGTGGCAACCAGCAATGAGACTTTGTGTTAATTTGTTAGAACCCCAGTAAATTGGATTAGTAAGACTAGGATGTTGCTCACATGAAAGTATGGGGCAATTTTTCTCCTGCCTATAAAAGACACAGGCCCTGAGGCACTTCCTAATCCGTTTAGTTTCCTTGAGCTTCTGGGAGCTGTGGGTGATCAGGAAACAGTAAAGGTTTCTGGAGACTTCTTAAGAATATCTGAAACCTTTCTCTTCCTAGTCAGTGGAGATTAATTTCTGGATGCTAGCAGGTAAGTTGCAAGGTGCATTCGAATCACCTATTGCTTCTTGACTAAATTTCCTAAGTTAGTTATTTACAGACTTCACATCTAGCCAGGCTACAGTGTAAGATCAAAGCTTCAAAGAAACCTGGGGTTCTACAGTGAGACCCTGTTTCCTAATACCAAAGGAGGGGCCAGTGAGACGGATCCTTGGATAAAGGAGCTTACTGCTAACCAAGTCTAGTGGTCTGAGTTGGATCCCTAGACCTACAGGGAAGAGAAAGTGACTCCCAGAATTGTGTTCTGACTTTCACATGCTTGCTGTGGCAATTTGCACACTCTTGTACTTTCTCTCACTCTTTTTTGTTCTCTGGCTCTCTCACACAATAAATAAATACGTTAATCAATGTTAAAAAAGATTTTGAGAGCTATGGGTGAATAAAACAAATACGCTTATAGAGATTGGTTCTGTATACAAAAGATAATTGTGACAGTGACATACAATAGACTGAGAAGTAGTGGCTATAACTTCCCTGGGTTTTTCTTTTTCTTTTTTTTTTTTTTCTTTTCTGGGTGTGTGAGCAGGGTGTTACCATCAATTAGTATTGTATAAATGACTAGAGATTTATGGATGAGCTTCTTCAGTCATCTGAAAAGAGCCTTTAAATATGGTGGTTTTAGGCGGGCGGTGGTGGTGCACGCCTTTAATCCCAGCACTCGGGAGACAGAGCCAGGTGGATCTTTGTGAGTTCAAGACCAGCCTGGTCTACAGAGCGAGATCCAGGAAAGGCGCAAAGCTACACAGCTACCCTGTCTCGAAAAACCAAAAAACCAAAAAACCAAAAAAAAAAAAAAATGGCGGTTTTAGGATCTTGCTTTTGCTAACTTTGTAGGCCTGGGGCAAGCCAAGAGAGTCTTATTTTTAGAAAATTCTCCAAATAGTTTTGGCACATTCTCCCTGTTTTCATTTTTAATTTGGAAAAGAATCCCTTATTTTCCTACTTTTAGAACTGAATGCTTAAGAGCAGCTGTTTGTTTATTGTGGGAGCTGCCCAGTGTATTTCAGACCATTGAGCAGCGTCTTTGGCTGTGGGTCCCAGCATTGGTCTATCACTATGTCTTAGTTTCTTTTCCATTTACTGTGATAAAATACTCTGACAGAAATAACATGAGGGGAAAAGGGCATATTTAGCTCATAGTTCCAGGTCCATTGTGTAAGAAAGTCAGACAGGAGCTACAAGGAGCTGTCACATCTCACCCATACTCAGGAACCAGCAGTGAATGCATGCAGGCTTGTATTCTTTCTCCTTTACATCAGTCCAGAATTGAGCTCATGAGTGGAACCTCCTGCATTCAAGGTGGGTCTTCCCACTTCAATTAACCCAATCAAGAAAATACCTTGTTGGCAGTGGTGATGCACACCTTTAATCCCAGCACACTGGAGGCAGAAGCAGGTGAATCTCTGGTAGTTCAAAGCCAGCCTGGTCTACATATGAGTTCCAGGATAGCCAGGGCTGTCTAGTGAAACCCCGTCCGACAGACAAACAAACAAACAAATAAAAGCCCTTATAGGCATGCCCATAGACCACCTTAATCTAGACAGTTCTTCATTGAGATTCCCTTCCCAAGCCATTAATCCCAGCACTAGGGAGGCAGAGGCAGGGCAGGCCTGGTCTACAGAGTAGTTCCCGGACAGCCAAGACTGTTTCACAGAGAAACCCTGTCTCGGGGGGGAAAAAAAAGGAGAGAGAGATTCTCTTCCCAGATTTTGTCAAGTAGATAATGAACACCATCATACTGTGACAGCTAAACATGTCTCTAGGCTTACCATTGTCATTTTGACCTCCAGTGAGAATGACTATTTTGATTTTTTCTCCTGTTTTCCTGTCTATTTATTTGTGTGCCTGTGCCCATCCACATACCATGGTATGTAGATGGAGGTCAGAGGCCAACTTGTGGGACTCCGTTCTCTCCTTCCATTATGTGGTTTCTGGGATCAAAGGCAGGTCATCAGGCTTATTAACAAGCTCCGTTACACACTGAGCCATTTTGCCAGCCTCAAAACCTCTTGAGAATGAGTGTTTCCCCTCTCTGTGGCCAGTAGGAGAGGGACCCTCCTGATTACTTTGTTTTCCTGTACTGCCTGTCTTCCCTTCTTTGGACTAAGGAAACGGCATTTTCATATTCATTTATTAGTTATACCTAATCTTTACTGAATTTGTAGGAGGCTTGTAGTTTTATTCTATTTGTCAAGGCTGTTACTGTTAGCGTTTAGGCATCTGTACTGGCCTACCCTTAGGGTCCTGACAGGATATGTCCTCAGCTGCAGCCACTAGGAGCGCCCCCTGTGTGCATTCGCTACATTTCCTTATAAAAGGAAGGCCTGTACACCTCCCGTCTTTTTCTCTTTCTCTTCCTTCACTCTCATCTCCAGGGCCTGATCTCTGCCCCTTCTCTCCCCTCCCCTCAATAAACCTCCCATGTGAGCCCTGTTGTATGGTGTGACTCCTTCCCGCTCCACACCATTTTTAAAATACAACAGATAGCACATACGTGTTTAACATTTCTTATTAATAGGCTGTTAACTGTGACGTCAAGGACATTGTACCTTTTGTTTATTTTTAATAAATAGGCCTGCCTCAGTAATTGTCTTGCCAGAGGGATAGCTTAGGATTTTACTTACATCATCTGGTATAATCTTCACAACTGTCATTATCCTTACTTTGCTATGGAGAAACAGACAAGGACCAGCCAGTCCAGCCAACCAACTCCAGAACATGCATTTCACTGTGGTCATGTATTCCCAAATTCACTCTGAACTGGGCCTTGATTTGTCAAAAGTATCAAAGCTCATTAGCTTTCATGTGTGTTTTTTAATATGTCTGTGTATTCCCTTCATAACTGATGGTTGCTGTGCCTTTCAGATTTTAAAGAATGTGGAGTCTTCCAGAAATGTTCAGCCACATTTCCTAGAATTTTTGCTCTCCCTTGGCTGGTCAGTAGATGTGGGCAGACACCCTGGTTGGACGGGACACGTGTCCACCAGTTGGTCAATTAATAGTTGTGATGATGGCGAAGGGTCTGAACAAGGTAAAGCTCGTAAATAACTGTTAATTGTTTCTTGTTTGGTTACTCTTTCTCCCCCTCCCCTTTCCCATGAACCTTTACATTTTAAACAGATGATATCGAGGAAAAGTCTTCTTTCCCCAGTCCTAGTCTTCATGGGTCACGTTTAGTTTGTATATTCTTCTTTTTTAAAGTTACCTATTTTGTGTAGGAGAGTTGGGTAAGGAGGGGAGTGTGTGAGCCTGTGGATGTCAGGACAGCCTGAGG